>JALIZH010033000.1:700000-880000 GCA_030522465.1 Rhipicephalus appendiculatus
ATAGATAGATAGATAGATAGATAGATAGATAGATAGATAGATAGATAGATAGATAGATAGATAGATAGATAGATAGATAGATAGATAGATAGATAGATAGATAGATAGATAGATAGATAGATAGATAGATAGATAGATAGATAGATAGATAGATAGATAGATAGATAGATAGATAGATAGATAGATAGATAGATAGATAGATAGATAGATGGACGAATGGATGGACGGATGGATGGACGGACGGACGGACGGACGAATGGATGGATGGATGGATGGACGGATGGACGGACGGACGGACTTCTTGTGCCCTTCTTTTATTTTTCTTCATTTGGGTCTCTTCTGTTCCTACACTGCTTTTATTTGTCCTTTTTATCGTTTTGTTTATTTGTTACCGTTTTACTCTATGTCTTTGACTTCTATGTTAAGCTTCTCCTGCTTAAAGGTGGCCAGGCCCGTAGCCAGGAATTTTTTTCGGGGGAGGGGGTGGGGGGACTTCTTGAAGGCCTTGAAAAACCCCTACTTTCAATATTTATTTTCGGCAAAACACCCCCCCTTCATCCGAATTTCGATGGGGGGGGGGGGGGACTAGCTCCCCCCCCCCCCCCCCCGCTTTTGGCTACGGGCCTGTTGCCTGCGTTGTACCCCTTTCGATGGCGACTGTCTGCTCGCTTATACCCTCTTTCCTCTTTGTCTTGTGAATATGTGTGTATGTGTGTTTTCATACAAAAATATAATAATACTAATAATTTCGTTATGCCACCCGGCTGGTCCCATGTTTAAATGAATGTACACTGTAGCGTGTCCCTGAGTGTGGCATTTCCGAACTATATATTTCTAATTGCGTGAACCGTTGAAGGTGCAAAATGTAAGGATGCACTGCGTTAGCGTACATAAATTACTAATTAAAAAAAAAGAACAAGCGTGAGGTAATTATTCGAACCGCGAAAGAGGTACAGAAAACAAGTGTGTTAAATTTCGCTCCACTTTTGATCGACGTACGATTGATTGACCGGTGATATCAGGCCTGCCCCGGACCCACCGCGGTGCAAAGTGTTTTACACGTAAGGCCACTCCCCGAACACCTCAAGGCCTATCGCGGCTGCCTCGTTTGAAGATTCGGAGAGCCGCTAGCGCCGTGCCATCGCCCAGTCGGTTAAACGTGGGGACCCACAAAAGAAAGACAAACAAAAAAATTCATGTGATCGGCGTAATCTTTTTTTTTTTTACTTTCACATTATACGCTTACGTCGCTTCGTTATTGTCAAAAGAACAAAAAAGAGAGAGAGAACTACGGAAGCAAAAAAAAAAAAAAAAGCTAGGGGAGGCAATGTTACGTTTTCGCGTGTGCGCTCAGTTTGAACGCCGACGTCAGACATTGATCTCTTCAGGGCACGGGACGTGGTCGACCGGACTGTTGCATGCAGTGGCAATAAGAGCAGCGGCCGTGGCGTCCAGCACTCCTCTACTTAGACTCAGTACCGTGCAGCAGGACCGAGGCAGAAAGGCCCGTGCTTAGACGTCGATGCTTACGCTAGCAACAATTGAAGCGCCGCGGACGACGAGAAAACGCGGATGAATGGATTAACACGTGTCTGCTGTCTTGATTGTCCGATGCGCTAACGTAGCTTCCACCTGTGGTACGTCAGTTCTGGGGAAAGCCGCACTTGAATGTTTTATGGACGAACATTCGCCAGTTTTTAGACGAAGCTAATTAGGAAAACCCACACGGATATCTAATAAAAGAAGCTTATTATTGACGAACAGTTTGTCTTAATCAGGCATACGAACCCGACAACAATGTCTGTCAGTCTCGGTCGCTCTTTGATCTGAGACAACCAGGAGGCTATTGGACCGCAGCGCGAAAGCGACTTAACTGTACAACTCGAAGCACACGAACACTGAACAGAACAAATCAACTCGGCGGAAGCCCCGCAAGGTGGGGAAAGGTTCAGCTTCCAGTGCACTGCACGCAACTGCGGAGACAGAGTATAGACGCAAGACATGCCACGCAAAAGACGAACACAACGGAAGGTCCGCAGCATCCACCTAAACCGAGGGTGAGGCATCGCCTCGGGGCAACTTGGGAGCGACACTAGGTCGCTTCTTGGACCTCCCGCTGTTACGTAATCTCGAAGGGAACCGCCCTCACGTTGACCACCTCATCGACACTTCCTCTCTCTCTCTTTTTCTTTCTCTCTTTCTTGTATTTAATAAATTGCTACGGAAAACAATGTAACAGCCGTCTTTGACGGTCCACTGCTGGTTATCGTCACTCGCGAATGCGCAAATACATCTGTTGAAGAAGTTTAAATTAAAAGCCGAAACAGAACACATTAGCCATTAAAGGAGTACTCACACGATTGAGGCACTCCAAAAGGGACCTCTTTCGTTTCCACGGTGTGCACTGTCATCGCTCTCCACACACCGGAGCCGGACAGCCCGTACAAAATATTTTACTTGGACTTTAAAATTCGTCGTCCAGCATCTGCAAGCCAGCCCCACCGCTATGGATATTATCACGACAAGTCAATACAGTTCACTGGGTTTGCGAAATTTGCGTCCTGCATGCAGCCTAAATCGCATAAATCACTGTCAGAGTCCCTAGATGACAATTTACTCATCGTTGTTTACGTGAACCACGTGCGACTGACAGCAAACATACAGCTGTTGCTAGTATGTCGCGAGTTGCAGTCTTCCCGCGACGTCAGACCTCTCTTGACACACCACTGCGAAGCCACTCTCTCGATACCGAAACCGGAATTGCTGTTTTAAGGTAGCGGTATTAAAAATATATTCGATGCATTCCCAAGCACCGCGACACTCTTTTGAGGGTTCTCGACACCCGTGTTTCTATTTAGAGCAACAACCCAAAAATATTTAAAATTCGTGCCAGTACTCCTTTAAGCTCTTACCTTCTAGCAGAGCAAAAGACGTATTGTTGAGTCGACGCTTGTTTGTATTGAAGAACTTGAACTAAGTGCGCGGGTGTTCGTACATGCACCTACTTGTAGTTTTGTGCTTGTCCACTATGACGGCAACTGTTACGCCGGAGAAGGGGAGTATCCGCTAGCACACACTGACACCAATATATACTTAATTTAAAAAAAATGGCATTGCATTGCAATCTAGAAACACATACATGAATCGACGCAGAAGATTGGTGAGAAAGCTCTCTCGAACAATCCCCGTCGGCCCCACCGGGCGAAAGGAGGAAGGTTGCGGTCAAGACAACGACAATGTTATTTATGGCAATTACGAACGAAGGGACGCTGTGTCGAGGGTAGTGTCGCTTCGGCTTCGTCTTTTCATTCTAAGCTTAACCAACGTGTGTACAATGTAGCTAAAAGCAAGAACCCAGCGCCTTCGTTGTCCCGTTAGACAAACTACCCGTCGCACCAATCCAAGTCCTGTTTATAGGAACACCGTGAAAAAGGTAATTAGGGTGCCATCTTAAGTCGCTGAAGACGAAGCATTGCTTTATTCTACTTTTATTCTTCATCCGCAAGCGGGTGGCTAGTTCGGGCCTGACGTGGTCGCGCTTGTCCCAGTGACCTCATCAACGCAGCCAGGAAACACTTCCTCAAGGGCATTTGTCACCTCGGAGAGTGGGCCGAGAGGTTGAATTCTCTTCCTGCCGGCTGACAACACGGGTAAAATGGTAAGTGCAGGAGCGACCCGAGAGAGCAGTAGTGCAAGATATTCTTGAGGTCAATGGTTGCTGATTGTGTAGAGCAAATGAGCGGTATAGAAGCAGGCCAATTGTATTTAAACTATAGCCGGCCAGCAGGTTGGTGAGAAAGTGAAATTAATGGATATATAAACATTTGTCTTTCTGACATGAAAGAAACAAAACGTCTCTTGTACAAAAGACCCGGCAAGATTGTACTGACGATTTCAGGTCACGTGGAAAAAGAAAGAGAGAGAGAAAGAGAGAGATAAATGTAATGTGGTAAGGTTAGGGAGGTTAACCGAAATATAAAAATGTCTGGTTTGCTACCCCTGCATTGGGTAAGGGGTAAGTGGAGGCAGAAACGTAAGTCAGAGAGAGAGAGGGGGGAAGGCGATAAGCACGTACACACACGCACGCATACACTCGCTCACTCACTCACTCACTCACTCGCATGCGCACGCGCGCACACACCCGCACACGCACGAATGCACACACACACTCACACACACACACACACACACACACACACACACACACACACACACACTCTCACTCACTCACTCACTCACTCGCTCACGCACACACACACACACACACACACACACGCACACACGCACACACGCACACTCACTCACTCACTCACGCACACAATCACTCACTCACTCACGCACACACTCACTCACTCACTCAACCACTCACACGCGTACGCACGCACACACACACACACACACACACACACACACACACACACACACACACACACACACACACACACACACACACACACACACACACACACACACACACACACACACACGCACGCACACACACACACACGCACACACACACACGCACGCACGCACGCACAAGCGGGAGTGCCGTAATCGTTGAACAAGCAGCTTTTTTATTAAATGTGTTTCAATGAGAGGTTGATGCCTAGGTGTGGCACCGGCTAGTCCTCTTCTCTTCATAATAATTTACATCGTCAAATTGTGAATAATAATAAAGGCAGGGTTTCCAGCAAAAACTTCAGCAGCGCCTTCGTCACTTTCTGGTGTGAGGTTCGAGCCTTTGGGCTTTCCAAGATGAATGTCTCATAAAGCGACTGGTCATCGATGCGCGCAAACACTGCTGAAAAGAGCTATATGCATATAGTAAGTTTACCGATGGAAGAATGCTTTTCTAAAGTTGTTAACGTTTTGCATCCAGTTGGTACACTGTAGGGGTCTACGTTGTAAGCCTCGCGTTGGCCTTTTTGTATATTTAAACAGAGAAAATTGGTTTTTTCATAACTTAATCAATGTTCTCCATGTCTTCTAACTAACCACGTTCTGCGTAATTATTCCACTAATTTTTATTGTCCGTATTTCTTCGTTTCATCTTGTTGTATCCGCCTAATATTGCACTATTTAAGTTTTACTTCAAAATATCCATTTGTGTTAGAAGTAGAAGAAGTTAAACCAAAGGGTCCAATATTTTTTCTGCCTTACAACCACATAAAGCTAACTAATACTGAAGTCACGTGTGGCATAGGTGACATTATTTCTTGTTATAATTTAGAGTTTTATCCGATGCAATCATATATACGTTCGTTGTCTTTTACATTGTGCCGCTTTGTTGGCTGATATATAATATGCAAAAAAAAAAGAAAAAAAAGAGTAATGCTGTCTACGGTCGTTCCATGAATTAGACCATATTTAACTTGGACTTGTCGTTATTGCGTAACTAATTTTTTTTCGTCTCGTACCATTGCTGATCTTAATGCAGATTGGCTTGCTGCGGAATGGAAGAGCAGGAGATGAGCATTACAAACATTTTTGATGTTACCAAAATAAGTTGACCCGTTTTCCCCCGGGCGTGTATGCACGTGCACGTTGATTTAAGCGTACGAAACAACCACGAGAATAACTATGTAATTTATAAAGCAGAGGGTGTTGTTTTTCTGAAGAGAAGTGTTATGGGCTGGATGAAAACAATAAACAACAAAGCATAAAGGGCGTAAAAGAGATGTAAATAAAAACAACAACTAATATTTCCAATGCACATAAAAATAAACCCTTGCGGCCGTCACGAATGAAATTAAGGTTGTTCATTTTGTACCGCAAGAATTATACAAAACTGCGACCACATTCAGAAGGTTCTTATATTTGTGAGAAATGTTTGCCATTTATCGATAAGCTCATTACCAGAATATCATACATTTAGTAGCTGTTCTTGCTTAAGAACTCAAGTTTACTCTAGCATATTATTCGCACATTACTCTCGCTTATTATTCGGGAAAATGTATATTTGTGAAGACATGTGAAGTAGTGAAGAACTAGAATAAGTCGGCCCAACGTCCATAAACATCAAAAGTAATAATAATAATATCTGGGGTTTAACGTCCCAAAACCACCATATGATTATGAGAGACGCCGTAGTGGAGGGCTCAGAAAATTTCGACCGCCTGGGGTTCTTTAACGTGCACCTAAATCTAAGTACACGGGCCTCAAGCATTTTCACCTCCATTGAAAATGCGGCCGCCGCGGTCGGGATTCGATCCCGCGACCTGCGGGTCAGCAGTCGAGTACCATAACCACTAGACCACCGTGGCGGGTCAAACGTCAGAAGTACATGAAGCTACCCTGCAACATTGGTTGAGGTTACAGGCTGCATGTGGTGTGATCAAATCCAACGGTACGCTTGGCCGTTAGACGTACAGGATTCAGTTAACACCGCTTGACTAAAAATTCCATTACCTTATATTCCAACATGTGCGTTTAGGTCAGCGTAGTGCTCTTTCGTTTGTTAGTTACAGACATACGAAGGAAAGCAGAAAATATCACATCAAGTATTATAGCGTGAAATTACAGATGTCCTCAAGGCATAAGGTCAATGACAACTACAGGTGTACACTCGTATCTCTTGAAACGTCAGCCAACTTGTGTGAGGCGTTTCACCCCGCACGGGCTGAGCGCGAATTTTTCCTGCGGTGTCATTTCCATCTCCCGACCCTTACGCGCTGTCTTATTAGGTTACACACAAGAATCTCTTAGCGGAATGACGCGCACACGGTTTTGGCAACGTATAAAGAATCGCGAAAGACGGCATTTCATGTATAGAAAATTCAGCAGGCAACGCGTTTCAGCTTGCAACGACGTGGGCGTCCGCATAACTACACAACGCGTCATATCGTATGTACGCACACAATCCCGCGACACCCGCGTAAAAAAAAATAAAATAACAATAATAATTCCCTGTGTTCGCAACGGGTGACCTTGTCGATATACTTACTGTACGTAGTTCTCACTCCAAGGCGAATGCCTTGAGATCCCCGCGGTTCACCTGAGAAGTAAAGCGCGGTGCAGACAGAGCGTGACGAATATTTCGTAGCGTTGCCAAATTCTGCACTGCATGAGTAAAAGCGTGATAACGGACACGTTTTTCAATTACAAGTACGCTCGTGAAACGATTAGTGGTGGACAGAGCGTGTGGTGCTACCGTCATGTTTTTCTTTGTCTTTTCTTTCTTTTCTTTCTTTCTTTTTTCCAGAGGAAGCGTCGATTTGATTCAGGGGCGTCACAATTGATCTCGGCAGCGGGTTCTGGGGCTTGACGTGTAATGGTATTGCGACTGTTGATTAAAAAATAAATATCTGTATGTACGTGTGTATACATGTATGCATGTACGGGTGATCCGCACACTTGTCAACTAGCTTAGATTGGGTATATTCGTTACTCAGCATATTAGATTACTCGGCCGATTTGACGCAAAGAAAAACGAATGCTAAAGTGAACTCTAACGGTTGTCCCCGATTGTCCTGTAAATAACGAAGCCAGCGAAGCAGGAACCATTATCCCGAAAACCACTTTGCCCGACAGAAAAACAAAACTACTGAACGTAGCAGAATTGGCGATTCATTTATCAGCCTGTTCTCGCTGCTTGAAAACGTCTTCAAGAGCTTAATCGCCCAATTACATCGTGCTCTTCGTTCTTCCAGTTTCTCTTTCTCGATCGCCTACCCTAATGGGTTTTCCCATTTAGATCTCGTTGCAGAGTTCGTGTCGCTCAGTCTAATGGCCTTCCGTGGGGGAAAAGCAAGATGGCCTGTGTCCGCTACATCGTCTAACGCAGTGCTACCCGGATTAACTGTGCCTTGTAGCTGCTGGTCGCACGGACGGAGCGTAAAAACCTTCGTAGATTGCGATCTCCATTGACCAGGATTGCCTTTCAACGTGGTAACTGTGACACAGTGTGACAATTGCTCCGTAAAACAGCGCATCGACAGTCGTAGTATCCCCTCGCTTGGTTTATTTCGATAGATAGATAGATAGATAGATAGATAGATAGATAGATAGATAGATAGATAGATAGATAGATAGATAGATAGATAGATAGATAGATAGATAGATAGATAGATAGATAGATAGATAGATAGATAGATAGATAGATAGATAGATAGATAGATAGATAGATAGATAGATAGATAGATAGATAGATAGATAGATAGATAGATAGATAGATAGATAGATAGATAGATAGATAGATAGATAGATAGATAGATAGATAGATAGATAGATAGATAGATAGATAGATAGATAGATAGATAGATAGATAGATAGATAGATAGATAGATAGATAGATAGATAGATAGATAGATAGATAGATAGATAGATAGATAGTATCACAGTCACGAAAAACCTTACGCATTCGGACGACTCGAAGGCGAAAGCCTCCTTCTTCTTGTTCTTCTCCATCGACTGCATTAAAAATTGAAATATCAAAGATTTCTACTAACGTTTCTCTTTGTGTCTTCCCCTGTGACACGCTCACAATCACGTGACCAAAGCGCTATCAATGGTATCTTTGGTCTGCCGCTAACGAAAAGTTTCGAGCGTTGTGCCCCTTGGGATTTTTGCAAAAAAATAAAAGTGTGAGTCTTTGTGTTTACTTTCAGCGACGCTCATACTCATAGTGAGCGCAGTGGCTAACGAAAGACCGCGGCTGTGATGTGATTCCTGAAACATTTTTGTCTCTTCTCTAGTGTTATCGATGACACCGATTATTGTTATTCGTGTTAATGATTCAACGTCACCCGGTCGTGGTACTCTTAGCGCGTCAAACCGGAAGGTCTGATCTGACGCTGCAAACGAACTCTAAGTGGTCTTTAATCTTGTCCGAAGACGCTAAAAACAACAAAAAAAACAAGAAAACAAAACAAAGGGACACCTTTTCAGTGAGGCAAGGTGCGCAACGAAGGAACCATCCGTCAGGAAAGAGTGACAAAACGTTCTATAGCCCGACGTTTCCTATCGTCAGTTTCCCTCGTCGTTTCCTATAATTTCCAGATAATACTCTTTTTGACTTGACGTAACCCAGTTTGACCAGTCAGCGACCAAAACTTGATTCGCAACGAGCCTAACTATTCATAACTATACAAGCCTCCGACGGTCCATCGATTCGTCCGTTTGCGAGCAACAAAGGCGTCCGTTGACCAAAAATTGTGGCGCTAACGTGAACCGGGCCTGGCCCACTCCGCACCACATTACACGCTTGTCGTCACCCAGTCTAAACCACCGGGAAAAACGTGCGTAAACCTATCGTCGCAGCTGTCGGTAAGGAAACCTTCTTCGTGTAATGAAAGTGCAGGGGGCGCGTTTAGTGACAGGGAGCGCTAACACATTTTCCCTTAATATCCAGCCCGCCCACTTTTTCTTTTCAGGAAATACGTCAGAGACCAGCAGCAACTCGCCTGAAGTGTTATAAAAGAAAAAAAAAGGATTGAATTTCCAATCTATAAATGGCCGCAAGCTGCGCTCTTGAACGACCTGAACGCTTCCCCAGCAACCAGTAAAAGACTTAAAAATGGAGGCAGAGCCTGTATTTCTGAAATGCTCAGTCGGGACATTGTATTATCTAGAGTAAAAAAAAAGAGAAAAGGCAGGCAAAACAGAGCTTACACGCTGTAGAGCAACTATTGTTGATTTATGGGCCACCCTGGGAATGAACGCAATAATTTGTCGTGCTTGTGCCAGTAATTTATTGATTTCAGACATTGCGACGATGAAAAGTCCACATCCTCTTTTTGGTGTTGTGATTACCTATGTGCGATGGTTCGCTTTTTATATTCGCCGAGTTTCAGTGCAGTTTTTTTTATCAATAGGGGGAGGGGGGGGGCATTGTTAATATGTTTTACATAAATTAACGTTTTCGACAAATACTGATTGCATACTTGTATAATGTCTGCGTGCCGAACTGTACTTTGGAGCAAAAGCCCCCGTCAGGCTGTGTAGCCTTTTGCTTTTGCTTCGATTTCGGTTTATGTACAGAAAGAAATCAATAAATCGATCTTGACCCCGGGAAAAGTCTTATAGGCCTACTGTGCAAAGTAATTTGTCAGCTATTACCTTTTTTTTTTTTTTGTAGCAAGCAATAATGTGCAATTAGTTGCATAAATAAAGAGAAAGTATCGTAGCCAAAGCAACGTCTAGCGTCTAAGTTTGCTGGCAACCACAGTAGAACATACGGTCGGCAGTCTTGAAGCTAGCATTGCTGTGGTTGCGCACGTTCGGAAAGGCAAACCAGAGCTCTCAGTATCATAATGTTACAGGAAAACGTATATTTGCAGATATTTACAAGCAGAGACGGTGACTGATACAATGGCGGACTGGAAACTGTCTCGTAACCCCTCGTAGCTGTCTGTCCCCAGACCAGTAACCTCCACTACCTTGTGGCACACACCCACTACTGCCTTGTTACAATATATAGCTTGCTCGTCTTGAAACTCCACCAAGTGTTGGCCCTCTAATTGATACGACCTTGTCCGCCTCGGTGGAACAGTGGTTACGGTGCTCGGCTGCTGACCCGAAGGTCGCGGGTTCGATCCCTGCCGCGGCGATCACATTTCGATGGAGGCAGAAATGGTAGAGGCCAGTGGGCTGTGCGATGTTAGTGCACGTTAAAGAACACCAGATGGTCGAAAATTTCCGGAGCCCTCCACTACGGCGTCTCTCATAATCATAGCGTGGTTTTGGGACGTAAAACCCCGTACACTATTATTGATACGACCTTGCTATGGCCCGATGGAGATGGCCACTTTACCTTTTGATATAGCCCTACCATGATTACCTTCCGCGATGGAGTCACAAAGGCTTGACATAGGAACCACACACAAACATAGTGCTCAGATACGCAATTGCAATCCTGTGCGCGCCTATATTTGATACTTGTTCGCGTTGCTAGTTACACATGCCATTTATACTTTGTTTGAATTTCTGCGCATTATCTTTGTGATTTCTTCCATTTGACTTTCTTAATCTCTCTTTCTACATTTGTGATTATCATGGTAATTTTTTTTGTTTGTGATTATTCTTCCCCTTTATTACTGATGCTCTAGAAATTGTATACAATATGTGACTGAATTGTTTCCCGAGATTTTGTAACCCCTATTTATTTCTTGTTATGAGGCCCCGCCGACAGTTTCTCCTTCGGAACCTCCGAATGTGCTTACTATATGTCCATCGTGCATTTTATTTCGTCGAATAAATTCAAATAAACGTGATGTGATCAAGGGTAAAAAATGTTCGTATACGTTATAACACCGGTCCTTGCACTCAGCACGCACCTCTGGAAGTTTTCGGTGTTGGTGCCAGTGTTAAAGAAATAATAATAAAAATAAAAAAAAGCAGGATGACCGACTGAAAAATTTCAAACAGCGAATGCTAGTGGCAGTAACCAAGGCGTGGAAGGCGGCAGCTGATGCAGGTGAAATAGCCATATCAGCTCGTTCCTACGTACTGTATTTGTTAATAAGAATGTTAATAATTGGCGTGGAAGCAACGTTGTAGTAATCAATTACCTTTCATAACTTTCTAATTACGTCTCAGTAACTCTTATCAATAACTGTTTTGAAGGGAGTAATTGTAATTGCGCTTGATTACTTTTTCTCTGAAGCGCACAAGTCTGCATTCAATTCCTTGTAAACTCGGGAGCAGTAGTTTGACATTAATGGCACCGGAATTAAGATTATCATTATTTCTTGCTATTTTGTCATGCCGGCTATGACGAAGTCAACGTGCGCCTGTTCGACTGTTTAACTTATTGAATCGATTGCACGTTGCAGAGCTATTCTAAAAGGAGTTACTTTGTTTCGCCAGTGCCATGGTCTTGAAACTTTTGTTCGTGAGTGCACCTTGCAGGATCGAGAACATGCATAACACGGCACGTCGGAAGGGTCAAGGGGTACCAAACGCGGACACAGTGTGTTTTGCGCAATCCTCTAGAAACAAAATAGCGTTTAAGTTCGAAGTTGAAAAGAAACAAAAGGTATAAAAAAGCAAAAGATGCAGAGCATTTTAAAATTGTGGGAAAAAATTTTTACGGGATATCAAAGACTAACAATTTGCGGAAATGGAACCGTTGTGAGGTTGAAAGATGGGTAATGTCTAAGCGGTGGCGAGCACACCAGTTGAATATATTGTTCGAAAAATTTACCAACATATGGGAAAGAAACATAAAAAAGAACAAAAAAAAAAAACTCGGGAAGAAGTTAAAAACCACACAGCGTGCAGCTAAACAAGAACTTACAGCCGTAACTCTAAGAGATTGGAAGAAAACAGAGTGGACCGGAGAACAAATTAGCATAGGCGATATCCTTGTTGAAACTGAGGTTTTAAAAAAAAGGACCTGAGCAGGCCAGGTAATACGATGGAGAGATAACCGTTTGAGAGTCAGGGCGTCGGAATGAATGCCAAGAGATGGGAAGTGTGGCCGAGGGCCACACAGGGTTAAATTGAGCGATGAAATTAATAAATTTGCAGGCGCAAAATGGAATGAGCTCGCACTGGGCAGGGTGGATTTGAGATCACTCGGAAAGGCCTTGGTCTTGCAGCGGCCGTAAGATAGGCTGACGATGATTATGATGAAGGGAAAGCGTAAGAAAGTTCAGTTTTCAGGAACTGCTGCAGCACCTTTCTTGTCCTCTCAACAGATTAACCATGCCATGACTTGCGTAATTACATAAGCAATGTTGCCGGTTTTCCTCTGCTATACTAGCGATTAGAAGCGCAGCCATGGGCCTTCTAGCGTTTTTGTCAGTGATGTTTTGTTCCCTTCACTGCGCGTTCAGAAGCATGCGACGCTACGCACAACACGAGAAAAAGTAACAAATCTATTCCGCTATTACATAGATGCGTTGGGTTGGTCTAAGCTGAACGTCAGCGACGTCATGCTAACATTGTTAACGAACAAACTGCCTCACGGCAGCATGTAACATAAGCACAAAACGAACAACAAACGTTCGACCCCAAACGGAACCGCGCCAAGTGTTCACGAGAAGCCGTTCTGGACAGAGACTTGTGATTGAGTACAACATCGGAAACCAGACGCACTTTGCGTGGTATCCACGCTAGCAGGTGCCCGGCGCGAGGCGCGTTAGATTCAATCAACTGCTCTGCGTAAGCGTCAATCACCCCAGTTATAGCTTACAAGGGGCTTAACTAAGCCTACGGCCTAAGTTACTGTTATGGACACCAGCAGATAGAGTGATTTCTTCAAGGATTTATATGTGTCCTTGTGCCAGTTCTTGCCGTATCGCGCTGTGTGTAAGTAGACGAAGCGGGTGTTTCGGCTCACATCTCACGATTAGCTTCAGTGTTGCAAGCTGACTATAAAGCGCGCCTCCTAAGTGGCATGTCCTCAGGGGGGGGCCCTCTACATACACAGCATAGGCAACTTGTAACGCTCCTGCAATGCGCAGAAGCGGGTGCACATGAACCCTCCTTCTTCTTCTTCTTCTTTCGAGAGAGGAAAGGTTCCGACAAGGTCGTCGTCGTTGGTACATCATTCTCATTTTCGTCTCGAACAACAAACAACTCGTCATTACCCCCGCCTCCTGCAACACTTCGTATACCTCTCTCTCTCTCTCTTGCATGCTGTATGCATGCACCCCGCGGAGACACGTGTGTAGGCATCCGTGGCAGGGAGCGGTCTCCGTGACGTCGACAGACCGAAGGTCGGTGACGGGATCCCGGGATGATCGGAGACGCGCCCCGAGAGGATGGAGAGGGGTGGTAGGCGACGACGAAGGCGAGAGTAGGTCTGTCGGAAAAGCGAAACTGCCGTACCGTCGCGGCAGAGGGAGAGAGTGTGTGTACTTTCGCTACGCGGGGGTGGTGGGCGGGTGGGAGTAGCGAGAGCGGCACCTCACCTGTCTCGCCCCTCCTCGAACCGGCAACCCCTCTCCGCTCGGAATCTGGAGCATCCGAAGAAAGTGAAAACTCCTCCGAGCGCCGCCGTTCCGTCGCCAGCGGGGTCACGTGGTAGCGAGGATGGCTTCCTGTATATAAGGTCCCCGCGGTGCCCTCTCTGAGGTGCATCTCCCTTCCTAATCCCTCCCCGAGCGGAGTAGTGCTCCATCGGCCCTCCGGTGCAACCGCATCTCAGCAACAGCGGGGTCTAACCGCAGCGCACACTCGACGGCTGCTCGGTTCCTCCGAGCAGCAACGCCCGCGGAAGAGACAGTGTTTAAGTGGTGATCGCGTCCGTCCAGACGTTTGAGAGACTTCGGCGGCCCTCAAGAGAGCCAGGCGCACGGGATACAGGTAAGACCGAAGCTTGGCGCCGGAGACCTGTGCTGGGAAACCGTGCTCCCCATCCCGCGGCTGCTTGTTTAAAGAGTCGACGACGGCTCTGCGATCCCCGTGCCCTACCATGTTACTGCTGCTGCTGCCCACGCTTCTTCGCCGGCTACACCCGCCTACCCCCCGTACAACGGCTACCGGCGCCGCCGCCGCCCACTGCGATGCTCTCCACTCTGTGATTCCGTGGATATACGACGATGCCAATCCGCCGCTTCACTTGTATTGTCCACTGGCCCACTCGTTCCCCGTACGCAGGAACAATAGCAGTATTAGCCGTTGACGAAATATAGATCAGCTCGAGAAAGCACGTGGGGTTGGGGTTCTCCGCATTGCATGACTACGCAGGGGTCTGTGTATTCAAACATATCGTCGTTCTTTTCATCTTGCTCTAATCCCGCCATGCGGAACCTGCAGAACAGTGTACCCTAAGTCTGTGCCGAGTTGTCCCGCCGAACTAGCAACGCTGTCAAAAGCGGCGGCAAGCATGCTATGCAGTGAAGCTCGCTGTGCCGTCTGTCGCTCGCTGTGCAGTGAAGCCAACTTGTTTATCACGCTTTCGCAAGGCTGTCACGGTGCGAAAATTTAACGCTCTGTAGTGTAAGAAAAAAAAAGTATAAGCTGTTACTACTACGAGTGCGCCAAAATAGAGCGAACTAACGTTGATAATCTCCACTAGGTGATCGAAGTTTCTGAGCCCTTATTCTCATTATCTCTCCTTGAAGCGTATGACAATTCGCTTGGCTTTGGTCGCACGTGTTTCAAGACGTATTCGTGCCACTGACAACATAATACGCAGTGCAAGAAATTCGGGGTTGCTATATAACACACTTTGCTGGGCTAGATGGTGCACGAATATTTAGCATAGTTGTGTTGCAGCAAAATGACGAGTTATGCAAGAAGCAGCGCTCATGGCGGCAGAGTTTAGTGAATGATTTGAAGAGATGTTCCGCTCGTTAGGTCTATGTGGGTGTATAGATAAGAATTAGTAACATATGATAAACATAAGTCTTTATTGAGGAGTTCGTTGATGAACATCTTTAACTGCGAAAACGAAAGAAAAATGTTTTAAACGTAGGATTTTTATACTGCACAGGGAACGCTAGCGTGTCCTCTGAAGTTAAATGATTGGCAGTAATACACTTACTTATGAAGCTGTACGGTTTGTGTTCATGAAGCCGTGTAGAGAGGCGCTGCACAGGGAAATATGGCATGGTCGTTCGAAAGTTAGAGATTAGAGAAATTTAATCTAAGTCCGTAGCTTTGTAAACCTCGTGGACAAGCTGTACTCACTGCAGCTGTATCTTTCGCTTTTCAGGAGAGCTATAGTCACACGGTTAAGAGGACACGCGTTACGCGCGCATGAGTAGCCTGATACTAGCCGGATGTAAGTGTGCAGCGGTATAAGCAGTATAACAGCGTAACAATACTATAAAAAAAATCAACGCTCAAACAAATGCAGCTCTGCAACAAATCAGATTTGAGAGTAGCGAAAGTTTTCCGGGCCCTCAAACAATTATATGTTCCGCAAGTGCTTGCTTGAATCTGTCCATCTCTCTATCTTTTTCTTCTTCTTCTTTTCGCCCCTTTATCCCTCTCTCCCCCAGTGCAGGGCAGCAAACCAAACGTGCGTCTTGGTTAACCTCCATACCTTTCTTTGATTCTTTCTATCTCTGTCTCAGCCAGAAGGCCAGTAGGTTGATGTGGCTACATTGCAACAGCAGAATCGGCAGTAGTCGCGACTCTAGCCTTCTCCCGTTTACTTATTATTCTTGTCATAAATTACAAAAACTCTCAGCACGCTATTTTATGCATCCTCCTTCGTCGAGCATATCGCTTGAGCGCGTATCAAGGCACCCTTGAATACATCACGCGTAGTAAATATCTGCGGGCCCACGCTTCTCCCGCCGCGTGGTCACCGGAGCGTACAAGTGCTACGCCCAAAGCAAGTCGCCTTTTGTCGGCGCTATACGGGTTGGCTCGATGTTGACCTTCGAAAATAATCTTGAGCTGCCGCATCCGCCTTTCGAGCGAGCGTGCTATTTTCTTTTGCAAACGAGAGCATTTCGTTTTAGTGAATGAGTAGGCGCTGTATAAGGTTACCAAATGTAGCAATCCTTGCGCAATCATTTTTTTTCGACACGTCGGATGTGCACCGGTACGAGACGCGCTGCACATGCGACACGTCGCCGCGTTCTGTCGTCATGTATGCATTAACGTGCCGGCATATGAATTAATCAGGCTGGTTGTGAAGGAAAACCCCGTGGGTGTCAAGGGGAGAGGGGGGGGGGGGGGGTGAGAGGGGAGAGAAGAAGCGCGTACTTATTTGAACTAAAACGTCTAGTGTGAGTTCCTGATTAGTGATGCAGTTGTTTAGGTGAACGTCTCTCACCAGTGCAGCAACCAACGCGAAATTTTCATTCGCGCTTCTCTCTCGGAGAATAGACGATGGGCTTTGCCGCTGTGCTCAGGTGTTGCGATGAGAAGCGAACATCCCTCTCTCTTCTTCGGGTTAATTTTTTTTTAACTAGTCATGTCTTTATTTCTCTTTATTACTACTGTGTGAAGGGGCCATCTGACTACTATGAACTCTTTCTATAGGTGTGATTTTATGTAATTTTTTTCCATTTCCGTGATTTTCCCGAATTTTATCACCTGTGATAAGGAGTAGTCGGCGCTGTGTAGAAGCGCGAACATCTCCTAAACAACATATAATAAAAAAAAGGGAGCCGTCACCATTTTAAGGTCACTAATACTATTTCGCGTTAATTACAGTTACACAAAATCACAAATGGTGATAAGGCAATTGAAATAACTTACATCGCATAATTGAATGAAACATCAAACGATTTTCACTGTAGTAGTAAATATATCCGTAAACGCTAACATGACCTTATTTCCAATTACCTCCCCTCCTTCCTTCAAATACTCTCGTTATCATATTCACATTGACGGTAATTAGAGGTATCTCTGAATACATCAGAAAATATGCCCAGACTTCGATTACGATGGGTTAGAATGCGCAGATACACAACAACGTGATCATCGAATGTTTCAAGAAACAGAAAGAGAGAGAGAAAATAAGAATAAAAGAAAGGCAGGGAGGTTAACCATGGCTGAGCCTCGAATGTTCCAAATTAAGACAGCAGCGCATATGACTGGAGATTTTTATTACCAAGGGATTGCGGATCAACGTAGTGGGTGATTCTTGTGCCTAAGTATATTAAAATGGCGAGAACAAAAAAAAAAAAAGGCTGTTGAAGTTGAAGCATACCTTAGGCCATCCTATTCATCAAGATCTGAAAATGCAGAAACATAATTTTAGGCGCATTCAACCAATTTCTACTAAATTTGTTTGGAATTGTTATCTCTGAAAAATTTTGTTCAGGTGGACTGACTGATAGACGCTCATTTTTATTCACCTTTGCCATAAGCAACTGCTGGAAACTTAAGTTATAAAAAAATGAAGCGTAAAGTTCGCAAGTTACTATTCTCGCGGGAAACAAAAAAAAAAAAGTATAGCACACTTCTGTTGACTGTGATCGCCGGAACTTCTTAACTAGACAAAACCGACATACCCTACACATCTAGTGCGGAAATTAGTAGTAAAACTGCGAAAAACCTTAACTAAACGAAGCATCAATTTTAGGTAACTTTTAAGCATTGTCTATTAGTAAAGTTTTTTTTTTTTTGGTGAACATTTACGAAGTTCATGCTTAATATTTAGCTCAATCTATGAATTTATAGTTTTTTCTTTTTTTTGCTAGAAATTTAGGACTGAAGTAATAAAAAATTGTTCACAGAGTACTGCAATATGACATCTTTTTAAGTGCAACAAATTTTCCTTGTAATTGCTTCAGCGATTGCCTACATGAAAGTGCTTCAGAATTTTATACTTGTTTAACCCTTTCAGTCCCAGTGATTCCATTTGGAATCATAAATTATGTGGGTCAGCCAGCAATCATCTGGTAAAGATAAAGCGTTGTTCTTCTTCGAGAGCCCATATTTAGCATCTGTCCTACATGAGGTGTCAACATGGCACACACAATAATGCGAGGTCACGTCTGAACGAAGAAATTACAGAAGCGGTCGTGCTGTTCGCGCACTTCGCTGAGGCAGCGTCTTCTTTCACTATGCAGAGATAGGGCATTTATTTTAGTTCTGTGCCGGAAATTTGAATTTTGCCTATTGGACATTGTGCTATCCTATCTGAATAACATTTTAAGTAATAAACGAAGTAAAAATTGTGGAAATATTTTCAAGTAATAATTATTTATTAAATTAATTGTCCCATTAATTACTCTTCGCTGAAAAGTATGAGCAAATATTTTTTCTTTTTTTTTTTTGGACAACCGCGATCATGCGCATCTCAAAATGTAAAAACTAGTTGCTTACATTGAAAATAGTTAATTCGGGACTGAAAGGGTTAAATACGGAAATCACAGTTCCGCCCGCGAGCTAAGAAATTCGCAGTGGGCCGCAAAAGCAAGGTTGACTACAGTAGCAGCGTTTCGCATCGGACCTTAGTGTATCTACAGATGTGGGAGAAAGTGAGCGATCAAGTGAAGCTTCCTTGTTAATTAGGCTTGCTGAATGACCGAACTATACCCTTGTTTCACGAAAGAAAGAAAGAAAGATAAAAGATAACAAAAAGAGTTACTGCGAGCATAAGAATAGCAGCAAAAAGACTCGGAAGTATCGGATGCTACCAATCTTTGCACACCCACTCGCATGTATGCTTGAACGTTTTCCTGGCACGTTTCCCCGTTTCATCGGGACGAAACCTTGAACACTTCGATTTGCGAAGCAAGAAAGACAATAAAAAAGAAAAAAAAGAAACTAAAAACGTAATGCTAGCGGAGCATCTTCGATACCTTAGAAGACAGCAGAAACCAGAGCGCAGTGTCAGAGCTGCAGATGCCGCAGTAAACTTCCTCCAACACCACACCAACAACCTTTAATCAACCTGTCTGCGGTGCTCCGCTTCGCGTAACCTCCCCGCTTACGCGAATCGCCACTTCTCCCGCGCCTCGGTGAAAATTTAGGTCCGCATGCTTTGCGTCGTGAAACACCGTGCAACCTGCGGTCACTCCCATACCCAATCCCAAGTTCAAACAGGAAAGCCCACATCTCTCGCTAAGGGACAGGGCGATACGCTGGACACTTGCACGTCCACCTAGATACTTCCCACGACCGTCCCGTGCTGCAGTTAACTCCTTTCGTTTACCTTCCTCGCAGCGGAACTCAAGAGGGAAGCGAGAGAACCCGCATGACGATGGCATACTTGAGAAATAACACGTGGTCCAACAGGGGAAACGAGAGACAGACAGAAAAAAAACGCTTTCACTCCTCGTGATGGCTTGTCCGCAAAAAAGGTGCTCCAGTGTCCCATCAACCGGTATACTAAGCCGGAGAGGAAACAGCCCAACTCCTTGTCAGCCGCCCGCGGGAGGCCTCCAGAGCTTTTATGTACACTGCCCCGATATGCCCGCGGGGCCACCTTCTTAGCAGCAGTAGTAGTAGCAGCAGCAGCAGCAGCAGCAGCAGCAATAGCGGTTGCCGCAATAGGTGCTGGCGGCGCGCGACTCCAAAGGTGAAAGGCCTTCATCGTCAAAGCCATCTTCGCTGACACCTCGTTGGGAGGCGCGCGTATCTGCGCGCGCGTATTCGCGGCAACAACTGTCTGCACCAAAGCGTCGCTTCCCGCTTCGGGTAGCTAGCCTATTTCGGAACCGGTGCCGAAGACTGCGGCGGCGGCGTCTGCCGCATAGCTTCGCCGCCACGCGCTCTCGTTACAATGGCGGCAATGTTTTGAGTGACGTCTCGGGGGGCGCATTAGAAAACAATGCAGTCGGCGTCGCTGATGGGGGGAATGCGGGTGACGACTTGACGACTGCCGCAGCTTCTTTTAGCGTCGTCGTCGTTGTCGTCTGCTTGCAAGCTGTCGCATAAATGTACATTATGGAGCAGCACCATCTAGCTCGCTCCAGGAGAACGTCCGTGTGTGACACTGTATGGACGAGATGTCTGTAGGCATGCATCCGAGAGATTGCGGTGCGGCTGTACTGATGTGCGCGGAGTCTCCCCTTCCTGCTGCCACCAATAGCGTACCACGACTGTTTTCCCTGACAAAAAGCAGCAGAAGTGAAAGGAACAAGAAATGCATTGACACTGCCAAAGGCAGAGAGATCTAATCAAGGGGATGTAACTTCCGTGCGAGTTGTTGAAACGTTATAGCATTCGAGATGCCCGGATAGCAGCTTACAGGGACTCTATAAATAGCAACTCTCGATCGTGTTTGAGCGTATGAACTTTGTGCTTTATTCTAAATTTTTATTCTGTAGCCTTCTAACCGCTGACTACGCACGGAGAAAACCGAAAACCAAGACTACTCTTTCTTGAATCTCGCGCCACATTATCGGTACCAACAGGCCAGTGTAAAGCTAGGGTGTCAGTCGACTTTCTCGTATCTGAACGGCGTTACCAATGCGATGGTTTCAGAAAAGCCACTAAGGGAGTTTTTCAATAATTAAGATTACGATATAATCATTATTTGCCGCTAAACTAATATCCGAAACATTATCCGAAACATATCCGAAACTTCCCCCATCCCGTTCCCACGTGTAGGGTAGCAAACCGGTCATCCTGGACTGGTTAACCTCCCTGCCTTTCCTCTCTACCATTTCTTCTCTTCTTCCCTTTCCCTTTTCCCCCCAGCGTAGGGTAGCCAACCGGACAGCTGTCTGGTTAACCTCCCTGCCTTCTCCCTTTTTGTATTCCTTCCTTTCTTCCTTCAAGGTCACTTCACCACCAGTCCGTCCTCGTTACGCTTTCTTTTTCTTTTTTTTGTCGTGCCCAACTGTATTTTTTTGCTATTACTGCATATTACTGTAGACCAGTTTCAGATTAGATAGATAGATAGATAGATAGATAGATAGATAGATAGATAGATAGATAGATAGATAGATAGATAGATAGATAGATAGATAGATAGATAGATAGATAGATAGATAGATAGATAGATAGATAGATAGATAGATAGATAGATAGATAGATAGATAGATAGATAGATAGATAGATAGATAGATAGATAGATAGATAGATAGATAGATAGATAGATAGATAGATAGATAGATAGATAGATCCTTAAGGTTTCAAGTAACGCGCATCGCGAATACTATTACATTGCAGCTAGGCGAAATTCAAAACAACCTGTGACATACCACAGCGATATCACGAAGTTTTTCCCGCTACGACAGTCTCTTGCGAAAGAAAAGCGAGTTCTACGGAGAGGAAACAAACCAGAAAACGGGGGATGGCGACACCCAGAGCGCTTCATCGGAGTTGGCGGTATTGGGCGGCACTGACAGTGAGCGATGACTGCTCTATCAACGACTCGCGGCACCAGGGGTTCTCGCAGGTCACTGCGCACTTTCGCGCACGTCGTCGCAACCGTATTTGCGTTGAGCCTGGCGTTGTGTCTCCAGCGCGACACGACACGCCACGTGTTCTCAATATCAACGAGTACATTGTCGCCTGCACCGGCGTTCGCCCGCATTTCGCCACAGTAGCTGGTTACCTGCAGTACGCAATGATCTGAAATTGGCACCTAGACTGATGAGGAGAAAGATCACGTACAACCTGTTCACCACGCGGGAGAGCGAATATCGTTTAGAGGATGAATATCAATGTTTTTGCAAGCTCTGAGGCAACGCTCTCTCTCCACTGTTCCGAATCGTTTCCTCTATTATGTGCCTGTAGGCGCCCGCTGTGCGGTGTCAAAGGCTACACCAAAACGTGTCCCAATTTTGTTTTCGTTGTACATTGTACTAACACCTCAGAGTAGCGGCGGCAGTGCTTCAGGTGAGAAAGCCCCCTCTGCCATGGATAGCTTTGAGCAGACACTTCTAGTCATACAGATAGTGCGTACTTGTGTGTAGTACTATGTATGGATGAGCCATTTCATGTATCCCTATTGCCATCTTGAATAGCATGCGAGGCGTATGGATAAGCAAACATCTTTAACATCCAATGAAGAGTATTTCTTTCATTCATTTACTCGACCTTCATTTATTGTGGATCACTTTGTATAGGTATACCTGAACGGTCCTCAGATGGTGCATGGCATGAAAAACGCGGCGTAATTTGAAAAGAACAGTCAATTTCGCTTTGTTTATGGGAGTTTAAACTCGGAGACTGAATCATCGCAGTTGGATCAACGCAGACGTTATCGATAACCGAGTTGCTCGAATTTTGCGTTCACTGATTGTCCCGGGTGATGGCTCAGCTCCGTGCTCGCTTCGTGTAATTTATGCGTAGTTACACGGTGGTAAAGCCGGTGTAAGTTCTAGGTTGGAAGTACTTGGCCAGGCCATAATGGTACCGTTTTGTTGCAAGAAAGACCACGCTTATCGCAGCAACATTCCTCAGCACCAGCAACGCAAGCGTGTTAGTTCCCAGCGCATGCTTGGAAGTGCACACCAAGCCTATAAGCGGTCAGGTAGGCCTATCTGCTTGATGTTGATTTTTTCATAATATAATCTTCATTTTAGCGCCGAAGTAATTGAATACGTGGACTACTTCAAACTGCATGGCTCCTCCAATCTCTTCCATTCACGGTCGCTTCTGGTGATTTTGCCTTTTCACCACTTCTTCCGTTCTCTATGGCCACCTGCCCTCTGCGACAAAGCGGAAGGGTCTGCTTCAAATTTAGGTCAACGTCTGGTTCTTCTCTTTTTTTTAACCTTGCGCCGGAGGTGCAACGCGGGGTAAAAATAGTCCGCGATGAACCATCACGGACAACCGTTAAGAAAGAGTCAATAGAGCGCTCGACGCTCAGATGCACACGCACTCACATCAAGTAACGAGTAGACTGATGACTTACGCCGACCCGGCTACTCCGAAGGGTTACCCTTTGGCACTCCTCCTGTATGCTTTCCATACAGAACGAAATTTTCCTCGAGTGTATCGATTCACGAATGGTTCATTGAAGCAACAGGACGCGATCTATATACATTCACACACGATCATCACAGAACCGCCAGCGAGAACGTAAGCGTGGAGCACATAATCAAAAAATAGACGTATAAATAAATAGAAGTGAGGTTAAGTGGTGCCTATATTCAGAACGTTTCCCAAGACGCTCCTCCAAGCGTGCTTGAAGAGGTAGATTAAGATATACTGACAAATCGAAACATCCATTCGATCTCAAAGGGGGCAGCTATATTTGAGATGGATCGGTCATATTCTGCCGCGCATCTCATCTAGTCTGCATGTTCGTGAGTCCCCTCTCCGCCTTGATTTTGCATTCTTTTTAACCTGCATGTTTCTGCAACCACCTTAACGCCAGTTGACTTGTAACGTCATTTATCTCTCTCTCTCTTTATTACTCTTGCGCGCTGAGGTGAAACCTCGAGTTTCCTGGCGAGCATGTGTAACCTCACAATGATAAATTTAACAAATGTTATTATCACGCGCGATAAGGAAAACCGACGCTCGTACTGGCGCACAAAGGAGTACCACTTGAACATTCCTGATAAGCCGATACACAGTAACGTTCCAGTAAGACTGTGGCAGGCAAACGTTGAAAAGTTCGCTATAACAGGCAAACTAAGCTTGTGGCTAACCAATACGTGGAATGCGCAGCTGCGTCGTTCACCACCAAGTAGCACGTTGTCACAATAAGCTCACATAGCTGGGGAAACGAATGTTCTCAGGGGACAGTTTGTGCCCGAATATCTTCAGCGGGACGAAAGAGAACGATCATTGGGGGGTTGAATTGTACGTAAAAAAGTGCGTGCGCGATTCTTTCAAACTTGCCTTTTCTAATGTGCTTTCCTCTGTTACTTCATTTCAGGATGAGGTCCTTGCTAGTCCTCTTCGTAATCGGTATGTATCTTTCCAGCACTCAAAAGAAGTATCAAATGCACTGACATTCGGGCGTATCTCACGTGCGCTTTCTTATATATGTTTGATCAAGCTAGATACTTCGCGACTGTAATGTTAAAACTGCTTGATTTTCACGCGTTCTTGGCGAAGCTGGAACATCAAGTAAGCACGCAGGGAACATGGCAGCGATAAAAAAATATACGCATATCATTAACAATGTTGTTAAACGGGCTAGTTAGTGTAACTACTAGGCTGTTAAACATGTTGCGACTGCAACAAGTAACGGGGCATAAGCAATAGAAACAGAGACCGCAGTTGCTGGAATGCAACCAGCCCCAGTGACCATTTTTGCCCTTCAGCGGTTGCGGTGCCTGTGTTTCTCCTCCTTCAGTACAGTGGTCTTGTCCTGACAAAATATTTCACAGCTACACAAGAAGTTAAAGCTTCGTAACGGATGTGAGCAAGCTTCGGCAGAAAGCGTTCTAGAAGTCCTCAAGTTCGCGCGGTACCCAGTTTCCTTACATGACGCACTGTCTGAAGAGAATATTTCTTTACATTTGAGAAAATGTTCGTTAAACTTCTTGTAGTATTTCTTCACACAACGGTTTAATTTCATTCAAGATCGTTCGTTCATATTTCCTTTTTCCGTTTTCTTTTTTTTTTTCAGAAGCTGCGTTCCTCGCCGGCAGCACTGCAAGGGTGAGTTGATTTTTCCCGCAAAGCTGATCGTATACGACAAGTAATCTGCCATGTTGCCCCGCTTAATCTAAGGTCGCGGGTTCGATTCCAGTGGGAAGCTACCAAATTCCGATGAGGGCTGACTGCATTACATGCAGCTGGTCCTGACAGCTCGCGATTAATCCGGTAGTTTTCCACTAAGGCGTTCCTCACATTTGGATATTCGCTTTGTCACTCACTATCCGTTGAATATTCAATAATCTGGGCAACTGATGCTTGCGCAACCTGCAAAAAGATGTCCCTGCCAGAGAATGCACACTGCGGTCAGAAGCTTACACTCGGCCAAAACCAAGCTCGCTACATATTTTCCTGCTATAGTAGCAGAAAGTGGTTGTTTGGGGAAATATATACAAAGGTGAGGGAGGGGGGAGAAAAATGAAAGTGTTTTGCTGATGCCGCAGACATCTGCCTAAATAAAACAAAAAAAAAACATAGCGAGAATACCCTTTTGAAAAGTTGCGTTATGAAGACCAGTAACCCCGCAAGTATATATACCTGAGCAAGTGTTACTGAACTGGTTACAAAGCGAATAATAGTGAAGCAACGAGGTCGAGAGCTGCACGGCTGCTGGTGTACACAATTCAAGGTTAACGGCCAGCTATAAAAAAATCTCCACTACGTTGGCTTCACCTACATTCCTTGCACGACTGTGGTCATTAACTGTTTTTTTTTTCTGTTTGAGGATGTTGCCCATAGGACTATGTATATATGCAGTCCTAGGTAAGGTACAGTTTTGTGTCGCGCGTATAGTTCTATTTGTAAAGAGCATCAAATAAACACACACATTTTTGTTTGATGCAGGCAGTGTAGCAATGAATAAGAGAAATTTTTGTCCGTTATCTGGCGGGTAATGTCATCTGGAACATTCCGTTTTAGTTATGCCTACCTGGGAACGTTGTAATGCGGTAATATTAACTAATATAGTTAGGAGCAGAACACAGCCACAAAAAAACGACGAATGTTCGCCGTGCACAGGCAGGCACCGGATACCAACACTCCAACCATCCTGTCAACGTGTATATTGCGCGGAATTGACAAGGATTTTTTTTAACCATGATCATTTCTGTAGATACTATGGAAAGCGCACGTAATGAATCTGTAGCGCCCCCCCCCCCCCCCTTTTTTTTCTTCCCGTACACAAGTCACTTCTATAGGTATTCATTAATGATTGAATTACCCGTCTATATACCGCGAACTTTTAGGCGCGATGCCGTTGGTCTGCGTCAGTTTTCAATTGTCTTGGTGTATGCTATAGGATGGCTGTCACTAAAGGTCATTTAGCCAAGCATTCAGGAAGAATGTGCTTGAACACAGCGAGTCCGCCAAACAAACCCTCACCAAAGCTATATTACCACCGCAATACAATTCTGGACAACTATCAGCTGGCCCTGAATACAACAGCAATAAGATAAAGACAACGAGGGTGTATTCGCTAGCCTGTGAGTAGAATACTTCACAAGCATCCGAGGTAGTTTACTGTAATAAGTTTTCAAGGGAAAGTACAGTCGTGCTCATTGTGACGGTAGCGGGTGTCCTCAAGAGCTTAAAGATAATGCATGGCTTCCACTAGGCTTTATTTCCACAACTGCGCGCTGTTCTCGCTCTTGGGGCCCATCCCAATTAAGAAAATATCATCTATTTGGGGAAGTCAAGGCAGTATGCAATCTTTGAGCTCGTGAGGCCACGCGCTCATGTGTTGGAAGTTATACTGAGCACGAGTGTACATCTTCTTGATTGAATCTAGGCGCGTATGCAATCACAAATTCTTCCGATATTTCTCAACCCTTCTACGACTTGGTGTTATACTTCCAAAGGCTCCCGCTATCAGTTTGCAGCGGAACATTTCCATCTATGCGCGAAGCGTTGCAAGGACAACGAAGGGGCCAAATTGCGCGACAGTTTTGTCTCTTCACCGACGAGGAGAGGAAGGATAGAGGAAAGGCAGTTTGTCACCGATGAAGATAGTGAAAATGGAAGCGGCGATATAAACGGCGGCGAGGAACGAACAATTTAGATAGGTCTGGCCACTGCAAGAAAACCGCGCCGAGGAAGCGGCGCGGAGCGCTTCCCATGCACGTGCGACCCGACGACGTTCTCGCCACGTTGATCCCACGTTTACGGCCTCCGCGTTCATGCATACCAAGTACACCGCAGGAGCTGCTCTTTTTTTCACGCGTTTTCCCGCGCCACAAGCGCAACAGGGCGCAGAGCCTGTCCCATTCAGAGGCGACGGCGCGTAAGCATAGACACACGCGATTACACCGCGCGCTTTGTTTTGTTTTGTCTTGTTTTGATGTTTTAGACTTTCCTTTTCCGAGATTCTCCCGGCTCATTTTGTCCGTCATTGTGTACTTCCCAGTAGCGCGAAAGGAGCGTCGCGCAGTTCATGTCGGGTCGCTTAGCGCGGGAGTCTCTTTTTAATGAAGCGACTCGGCGATAATCACTGTAATTCCACCGGGCGTGCTCACATCGGTCAACCTTTAAGAGAGCGAGGGCGAACTAGTTGTAAAGCTGTGGGCCTGCGGGGATTTCAGAGGAGAGGAATTAAGGTTCCGCGGTGTTATACGTACAGGTCGAGCTACGAATAGGCGTTGTTTCGGTCGGCGACACTTTTCATCGCATTTAAAACGGTGTCCGCCAGCGGCGGCTGCAGGCACGGAAGGTTCACCGTGCGCGTCTCCAAATAGATTAGCGAGTTCGCCAGAGAACGGCGCGGCGGTGCCTTACCGCCGCGCGGAGAGAGTGCACCAGTGTTTCCGCGGGACGGCTTCGTGCGGTCACTTTCTCTCCGCGGCGTCCGGAGGTCATTCCGCAATCTCGCGCGGTCAAGATGCGAAAAATGAGCGAGCCAGTGTCCGTCGGCTGCGAACACAGCGCGAAAGGGCTAAGTTTAGAACGAGATTCTTCTATACTTTCCCTCGTTCTCTTTCGAGACCCCAACCGGTCCTCTTTCTGAAAGCCACCTCGGCATTCATTCATGGTCAGGTCCAGTTTGTTCGCGCTCACCTACAAGACGTGGCGGTCACCGCTCGTCCTCTGTTGCTGCTGCTGCCTTGCTCACATCTGCCGGAATAATGTTGTGCAGCGTACTGGAGGCCAGTGTACGGCAGGAGATTTTCGGGAAGTTACGCGCACTTGCAATAGCGAGGCTAAAACAAAAAGGAAAAGAAATGGTACCTTCGATTTCCGGGCTTCTGAGGCTCCCACTACAGCATCATCGTGTAGGCCTCTAATAATTTTGGCCAATAAACTCCCTTAATCCGCATCGTCATCATCAGCCCCATTTATATCCCCTGCGGGATGTTCCATCGATCTCTAATTAGTTTAGTCAAACGCAAATTAGTCAAACGACTCCGTCCTGTGTCTGAAACTTTCTGCGTCATCGCGACCCATGTAGTCACATACCAGCCTTGACTGCATTCTTACTCCCTAGGTACACGTCATTGTTACTCTACTAGTCCCACGCTTATGTGTTGTGCACTTAGCATAACTTGTTCGAAGTCACTCTTCTTTCTTCTAATCTCAACTATAATACCAGTTATACCTTGCTCGCTCTTCTCCTGTTTCGTGACGTTACATATTTATCTTATCTCCGTTCAATCGCTCGTTAGAGATCCTTTGCTTCATCGCTAAGTCATCTGTACGGTAAATAGTTCACTTAGTTCACATTTCACGTTTACTGTTTGACATCACTCGCGATATGAATCTTGATGTAATAGAACCAGCGTATGCAGCGTCCTGTGCGGTATTGCATCCGATCCGCCCTCGCTTGTACCACATCCTCCGAAACCCCGCAGCATCACACCATAGGCAGCAGGCCTTTCCTGTCTTTCCTGCAAAGCATCCTTGTCAGATACACCTCTCCACTCGGAGGCGACCCAGCAAGGAAACACGGATGATCCGCCGGAGAGCGTCCACTTTGGCAGTCGGTGATCGACGAAATCTACATCGTTTCAAGGTGCAGTACGCGGTGCTCTTCGGGAGGCGGTCAGACCGGCCATCTTTCTGTGTTGTCTTTCGCTTTCGACAGCGTGCCCGTCCGCCGGCCTTCCTTCCTTCCTTCCTTCCTCGTGTTCATGTTTAGTCGATCGGCTTTTCTGTTTCGTTATCTTCTCGCCCCCCCCTCCCCTTCCATCTTGTCGCTTCTTTCTTCTTCTTGTCTTTAGACCATCGTTGCTACCTAGACCGCCCGTTTCGGCCATTGTTCGCCAGGAATAAGGTCACGATGCGTCGACGGGAGACTGACGCCGCCGTTGGCCCGGTCACCGTCTGCGGTGACTACAGCTAGGAGAACGTCGCTTTTCCGACGTTTTCTTCGAGGTTTATTTTTCTAGTTCTTTTTTTTTTTTTTTTTTTTTTTTTTTTTTTTTCTCCCTTTAGGCAGCACGCGCTCGGCGGTGTCTTCTCCACTCCTTCTGGGCTGTTGAAGTTGTCGTTCCTGAGAGACAAAACGTGTAGCTCCTACGGCATTTTCGGGGCTTGCTTTACAACCTCTTTATACCATCCCCCCCCCCTTCCCGTCTTGTCGCTTAAAGAATAGCAACAAAAACAAACGGAGCAGGGGGTGGTGGCTTCAGAGAAACAGAAACTAAGACTAAAGAGGTTCGCCTGTTCTGACGATCGCGAGGAACGTCACTTTAGTGTATTTGCCGAGAAGTCGCGCGCTCTTTCGAAGACAGCTGGAGTGCGTTCGGCAAATACGTACGCCTCCTTAAGCCGACGCTCCACCCGCGCCTTTCGTTGTCTCCATCGCTTGTTTGTCGTCGTTATTTCATTATCCGCCTCCACTCTCCTTGTCGCGCGTACCGTGTTTGCCTGTTCTTGTGGAGGCAGCCGTCGCCGTGATGTCCGCATAAAGCAACTTCGTTAGATTTTTATTCATTATTGTTGTCATCCCGTGTCTCCTGCGAACCTCATCCTGGTTTTTGAAGGGATCTCTTTAAACGTAAAGTCGAAGGAAAGGAGACGACGTCGACAGGTCCGTGACGTCATTCCCGGAAGAGAACGACGGATTGGATGAAATTAACAAAAAAAAAAAGAAAGCAAATAAGAAGCGGCAGTCATTTTCCCCGGGGCTTTCATCGGTGAGTTGTGAGGCTTGTTCCACTGTGCCCCAGGCTCTGCTCCTGTATCGAACGCGAGCAAAGTGGTCGCGGTAATAGCGTAATGAAGTACGCAAACGTCGAGCGCGCGTATAAGAAGCCGTAGAGGCCGGGGAGGGCATTCCGCTGCGATTAGTTCTGTGCAGCGGGTTGAGGAAAGTTAGCAGTCTTCTTAATTTCTTTTTTTCAGACGCGCTACGTTCTAATGTTGCGTCAGTCCGGTCAATGATTTGCTTAGGATGCACTGTAAGAACAAAGCGGCAGAAGAAAAAAGTAATGGAACAGTTTTGGATACACACCGTTAGGAGCTAGTCATTTTCTCGTGGATCACATGTCAAATGAACGATGTTCAGGATTTTTTTTCTTTTTTTTTCTTTTTTTTCTTTTTTTTTTTGTGTGTGTCTGTGTTCTTGCCGTAATCAAGGGAGCCCAAGTCTATTCGACAAAAATATGTACTCCTTCCACCTCACTCCCTGTGCTACCCTTCCAAAAATTGGACTAAAATAATAAGATCTCTAAAGTTCCTCAGGTTATCCTAGATGAGTCTTGGAAAGCTGAACGACATCTCTAACTTCAACTATGACGCATATTTTGCTTTGAAATCGGCTCTAACACGCGAAACACGGGGCTTAGGTTATTAAACACGGACTTAAATGCGTGGCGCACATGCAAGCTAGGCCACAGCAACGCGTCCGCTGACAGCAGTTGGTCAGAGCATGCTCGCTCAGTAGATATTGACGGACTAGTAAGTTGACCACCGTTGCTCTAAGGGGTGCGACCACCGACACAAACGGCGATTGTATTTGTACAATCCGGTGTTCGCACTGCATGTGTCTGCGAGTTCGCAGTCACTGTATAAGACAACGGCAGCTCTTGCGCGAAGCGTCTGACTCGTCGCAAAGAGTGACCACCAGGGTTGCCGTTGGGTGGACATGAAAAGGCGCCAGAACTCACGCCAAAAGTAGCCAAAGTAGCCATGTCATTTGATATTATCGCCGAATTTCTAGCCAAATAGAACAGAAGCGCTATTATCAACAGAGTCTTTACTATTGATGAATAAATAAAACCATTTTAAATAAGTAAGACCACAAGTTTAAAAAGGAGCCATGGCACCTACTGGAAATTTTCGTCGCCAACGGGGTCCAAAAGTAGCCAATTTGGCGCAAAGTAGCCACCAACGGCAACCACCTCAACATCAGTGAGTGTTGCACGTAACTGACGAGACGCCACCGCGGAAAAGATCGCCGAGACGGAAACTTTAGCCTCTTCGTTTTATCGTCTTGTTGGGAGATCGTCGGAGCAGCCGCTTCATCGGCGTGGTCGCGGTGCCATCGTAACCCCTGGCCGCCGGAACTGTCCGTAAACTCGATTAAGGGACGAAGACCTGGCCCTCGCAACCGAATTTTGTTTCTTCCTCGTCCGTAGAAAGGTTGTACAACGGTTCTGATCAAGACATCGGGGTGAAAACACTGCGTCTTATCTTCGGTGAGCTCGCTTTGTCGCCGCGTTTTCGCTTCTGTCGGAATACCTCACTGATGCGCCAAATTCGACAGTACGATGCCGAGTACTATACAGTACGTCCAAGTGTATAGAAACAGCGATTTAAAAGGCGGTCACTCTTTTCCACCGCTAGCCGATTTATTAAGAGAATCTGTTGCTGGTCTAATTGGTTCATAACGCTTTGGTGTTATGAACCAATTTGCGCTTGTAATTTGCGCTTTGTAATTTATTACAAAGCGCAAATTCTGTACGGGGCAGAGAAGAGCTCGCACAGCTCTTGTCCCGTGCTCTGTATGTCTGTGGAAAACTGGAGGTATTGATAAGCGCGAAACGTTCCAATTTAGGTTATTTGATTTTAGGCCCACCAAAGTCCTTACTGCGGGCTTTGGAAACACCAGTTGCAAGTCTGTGAAGTAATTTTGACATTTTCTATGCTCTCTTAGGTACATCTAAATGCACACAAGCGCAAAGCTAACCTTCAATTTCAGTTACACGTGAGTGCGGCCGTCTCAGCCGGAGTTCGAACCCGCTACCTCGCGATTCGTGAGCAGTTTCGCTCCCAGCAGAGAGCGACTTCGCGATCCCCCGTACGGACGCCTTCAAGTTCGGGTCCATGCGGCAGCACCCGTTAAACACGTATTGAGCAAAGTCCGCATCATTAAAGAACCTGGGACTGTATTTGCACCGCTTTGTAATCGCCCATACTTTCATTGAACCTGCCGAACAACTGCATTCAGAATGTATCACCGTCGTCCCGACATCTGCCGCGTGTATCGTGCAAACCAGCACAAGGCAAGGCTGAAGGTCTTGTCAAACGCAGCAATGAATGCGTGCAAGCGGCTTGGTCGTGTTTATATGCATACGCGGCTTCGGATCGTGTGTGCGACGCCCACATCATCTCTGCCCGAACATTCAGAGTATCTTGTCACAGCAAGGACAAAACCGATCGAGAGACTCCGCTTAATCTGTCTGTGACATACTACGTTCCACTGGCGGACAGCGTTCGTGTATGTATAGCTAGCCAGCCGCCCGCCGGTATGCGTTATATGCGCGCTTGCGTGACAGCGACATTGAGAATCTCTTAAGCGTCGAGTTTATTCTTTGTTTTCTTCCTCCAGTACGACAAAAAGGAGCTATGGCGGGCGCTAAGATACCCGAATCTCTCTCAGGGGCACAAGTGACAGTCTTTGTCTGCACTGCACGCTCAACGACAAAGCTTGCACGCCTGCAAGTTTTCCATTGTCTCCGTTATGAAACGCCACTCTGAACTGTCAGTGCGCTTCCCTGTATAAGCCCTGTACTGATACAACTATCTTAATTACGTCACTTTATCCAATGAGATTGATGGCATACATTAAGTTACTTCGTATACGCTCGCCTATTTCAAGTCCTTATGTGCCATCTGTAGAAGATTTAGGAACCAAAAAGAAAACGGGAAACTGTGGTTAAAACAATGTTCACGATATCTTTGCTATTACCTTTATATATTTCTATTAGCAATGATATGCCCTATCGTCATAATTTGTGAGGAAATAACGCCTGCACTTTATAAAATGGGGCGCAGGTGTACCCGATGTGGGGGGACCATATCCTTCTAGCGACCGAAGGTCAGATGGTGAACCTGAACAATCAATAGAATGTCAGACTCTAAGAATGGATTCGTTGGTAGCAAGATATATATATATATATATATATATATATATATAATAACAGGAATGCGGTAGTTTCGTGCGTCTGTAAGTGGCGCCACAGCAAAACCTTCGATTGGCATGAATACGTTCTGGCAGCTAACGTGAGTGTACTATTACGTTTCCCTTACTTTCGCAACACGATGCAACGGAAACGCTAGCTGGTGATCATGCGTCTCGCTTACATCATATATGCATCACAAGAAGCACAGACATCGCGCACTTCTTTTCCGGAGAACGTGTTTTCGCGCTCCACGGAGTTTCCTCCACGATACGGACAAAAAAAAAAAAAAAAAACGCGCTTCTCTTCAACATCTGCCACTTCTGACGCTTCCAAATATATGGACACTCCGTTTCGCGGTTGGTGTCAAGAAAAAAAAAAACAGAGACAAATTTGTGTGCCCATTTTCTTGACCGCTCTCAAACAGTCGCACCTTTCCGTGATGCTTTATTTACCTACCTCCGTAACGTGTGTCTTTTTCTCGAGAAACACTCAGCCAGGGACGAGCCTGTCGGGCGGTGGATGCCTGCAATACTCGGCGATTTCGGTCACGCACGAAGTAAGGGAGTCACGGCGACCTTTGAAGAACTCCGCTCGTACATCGCTCGTGCCGGCGGCGGCTCGTGCCCCCCAGCTTAGGGCACAGACTTCCCACACACACACCGTTTGCACGTCTATCTGCTGTCCGTCTACGCTACAAAGCGCGTCGTGTACGCTTCACTTCCTTCTTTGCTCAATCGTCGTTGCTCGTGGAACCTATTCCGGCACGCCGTCGATCGTCGGCTCGCTTATGCATTATTAATCGGTATACGGACATGCCCGCGACAGCGAAGACATAAAAAAACCGAGTAAGTGATTCGGTGCGGTGATTCTTTTTTTTCCTTTTTTTCCTTTCTGCATACAAAACAAGCACCCGGTGAGCGTCATTACCCAGAGGATTAGCCCGAACTCCTCACCATCAGTCACCACACACAAAAGAGCAACTTCCGATCGGCATTCCATCAACGTTCAGACATTTGATTACCGAGGAAGTTCAGCAGGAAAATACCAGAGCGTACGGCTGACGCAATGGCGTTTTACGGCTCACTTCCGTATGCTGCATGCGCAATTTCTTGTCGCCGCCACCTCACCTTTAACTGAGGCTTTCGCATTCCTTTCTTTCTACTGTGCAGCGGCTGTCCGGCGGTTACGGCGGGGCTGACGAGCTCCTTAACCAAATTTCCGGCACGACCACACCCACTCCGGGCGACTATGGAGACGAGCGCGACTACACATCCGGAGACCTGCCGGGGCCCCACGGAGGAGGCGATGGTGCCTTCCCCAACGGTGGTTACGGTCACGGGAAGCCTGGGGGCTTCGGTGACACCACAGGCCCGGATGGCCATGGCTTCGGACACACTCCAACTAACGGCCACATCGGACACGGCGCTGACATTAAGGCGCCTCACCATACCGGCGCACCACACCATACCGGCGCACCACACCATACCGGCGCTCCGCACTTGACAGGAGGGCCTCACCACACCGGGGTACCTCATCACACTGGAGGTCCTCACGCCGGAGGGCTTCATCATACAGGAGGACCTTTCACCGATGGACCGCACCATACTGGTGGCCCGCACGACCGGTGGCCTTCACCACACTGTTGGACCCTTCTCCGATGGACCTCACCACAATGGCGGACCTCACGCTGGAGATCTTCACCATACCGGAGGGCCTCTTACAGATGGCCCTCACCACACTGGTGGGCCACACGCCGGCGGCCTTCACCACACTGGAGGACCCTTCCCCGATGGACCTCACCACACTGGAGCACCACATGGCGGTGACCTTCACCACACCGGAGGGCCCCTAACTGATGGACCTCACCACACTGGTGGGCCACACGCCGGTGGTCTTCACCACACCGGAGGACCCCATACCGATGGACCTCACTACACTGGAGCTCCTCACCACACTGGAGGAGTGACGCACCACACTGGAGGAGTGACGCACCACACTGGAGGTCCTCTTCACTCTGGAGACCTTGTTCAGACTGGAGGTCCTCACCATACCGGTGGAACCGGCGCTCCGCACCATACGGTCGGCCCACACCACGGAACGGGAACGCACCATGGTACTGGCCCGCATCACGTGACGCCCGGACCTTACGGACACGGCGGCGACGACGACACGACCGGCACTACAGCGTATCCTGGCAGCGGTCACACCGGCCACGTTCCAACCACGGTTGGTGGTGATCACACGGGCGATCGTTTTGAGCCATTCAAGGCTACCGGAACTCCGTCGGCTCACGACCACCACGCTGGTCACGGAGTGCACCCCGGTCACAGACCTGCTCCCGCCTACACGCCATCCGTGCCAGGACACACGGGACCGACTGTTGGTGGCGGTGCCGGACATGATACGACTTTCGAACCCTTGAAGACGACCGGGCCCGGCTCAGAAGACTATCCAGGTGGAACCGGACCCGAAGGACCAGGCTTCGGTGGGAATGGAGTCACGAGCGGGCCCACCGACGCACCGACCCATGGAGGACCAGGCGTAACTCCGTCACACGGTTTCACAGGGCAGCCGCACGCTGGACATGCTAGTGGACATGCCGGTGTCACTGGAAGCCCTTTCGCGCCTACCGATGCTCCCGATTACGGCCTACCGAAGATTTCGACACTTCCTCCTGCGGGACCCAACGGTTTACCAAACGGCTTCCCGAACGGCGGTCCGCACGCCGGTCAGCAACACGTTGGCGGCGCTCCGCATGACGATGGACAGTACCACGGAGACGACGGCCACGATGGCCAAGATGGCCAGGCCTGGCCAGCTATCAGAGGAACACCCGGTCAAGACTACCCTGTCTACAGTTCCATTCCTCGCACGGGATTCAGCTGCAGGGAGCAGCAGTATGCTGGGTACTACGGTGACATGGACGCACAGTGCCAAGTGAGTAAAATGTATCACTGCGAGTTCAGATTAACAATAAGGTGAGAGCGTTGTGCATAATTTGATTCCCAGATTGTCATTAGGCTGTAATTCACTGAAAAACTGCTTTTTGTGGTTTCACTTGACTCACCTTTAAAAGAAAAATATATATCGTTCTGTAATTTTATACGTCATAAAAGCTAAGAACTTTCGTTTCTCGGCAACGCTGTAAGGTGGTAAGTGGAGTGGAACGTATGCAGACGCACATTTGTGCTAAACCTTGTTGGACTGTATGTACGATTCACGACTAATAAATGATGGGCGTGAATAGAATTGAAAAGTTTTGACGTAGAATGAAATGTGATTTGACAGCTCGGCTTGCGTAAACAGTTGTGCTCGCGTTTTCTTTGGCCTTCTTTGGGTAGATTCAGGTAAAGGAGCTTTAAAGATTGGGTTCTCCATGTTTACTCGCCTGCGTGATCTCTCTATTAGAAGTTATTTATAAGAGGTCCTAGAAAGTGTGCATATAGTAGAAAAAAGGTAAGATCTTTCTACTTCAATGGGGGCAAACATGAACGTTACGCATTGAAAAGTCTTAAAAAAATGTTTTCCTATAACTTGGGGTTAGTGTCGTTGTGGAAGGTAGAACGTACTTCTTTAGAAATGTTCAATGTTTCGGGGGTCTCTCTCAATACGGATCCACTATTCCCTGTCAGTTGGCGCTGTGTGCACTTACCGCCGTGTTGTGAAATACGTCCGCTTGTTCGCAGGTCTTCCACATTTGTCAAGAAGACGGCCGACACGACGCGTTCCTGTGCCCCAACGGCACCGTTTTCAACCAGAGGTTCTTCGTGTGTGACTGGTGGTACAACTTCGAGTGCGACGAAACGCCCTCGCTGTATCACCTGAACTCCCAGCTCTACGTCGTGCCAGATGGCGCTGGGACCTGCGGGAGGTGCCCCGGGAGGCGTCTATGGCGCGGCGGAACCACAGCATCAAGGTCCTGGCGTTACCCCGGGACACCTAGGCCCACATACAACTGGTGGATTTCCCGCGACCACCCCTTCTGGCTCATTCACAGGAGCTCCTGGTGCTCACCACACCGGCCCCACCCACCACGGTCCCGGACACATCGGAGTGCTTCCTAACGGACACGCCCCGAACGGGGACTTCGGCGATCACACGGGACCTGCTCACGGTGGCCTCACTGACGAAGCTCCCGGATACGGCACCACTGGTCACACTGGCGGTCCCACCCACGGAGGCCCCGGAGTGACGGGCGTCCCTCACGGAGGAGTAGATCACACTGGTCCCACGCACCACGGTGGGGCTGGATTCGACGGACCAGCGACGCACACTGGTACCACTCACACGACGCACGGCGTTCCCGGATTCGGTCAAGCCGGCACGCACCACACTGGTTCGACGCACACAACCCTCGGAGGCCCGGCTGGTCACGACGGTCCGGATCACGGCCGGTCTCCCGAACGGAGACTTCGGACACGGTGGACCACACCATGGAGGCACCGCAGGTCCAGACTTCACGGGCCCCACAACTCACGGAGGGCCGCAGCACCACGGAGGAACCACGGGGCCAGCGACTCACGGCGGGCCGCACCACGGTGGCACCACCGGTCCTGCTCACCACGGCGGACCAACGCACGGCGGTCCCGGCTCTGCTGATCTGACCGACACTGACGAGGACGACTACGGCGACGCCGGCAGGCCCGGATATGGTGGCGGCGCCGGAGGCCACCGTGGAGGCAAGCACAGCGCGGGCTTCGGCACGACAGCGGCTGATTACGCGACGGGCGGAGACGACTTCGTCAGCGGAGGCGGCCCGGCCCATCACGGCGGTCACACGGCCGCCCCAGAGCTCCCGTCCCCGCACCACAACGGAAACGGCGACAGCAACGGAAATGGGAACGGCGGACCGGACAGCGAACAGCTGAAGTACCCCAGCTACTAATAAGACGATAGCAACGCTCCAATCACGGCTTCTCTCTGTCTCGCTCCAGTTCTCTTTTCCTCGTCTTAGAATCGAACGGATCTGTAAGATACCAACCCATGCGTGTTGTTTGGCCATATTCAGCGAGTGCCGGTGACTCTGTGTGCGCGTGAGTGTGAGTGCTTCGGTGGAGGCGCGTCGTATTACACGTCGCCTCCAGGAGTGGCTGTGTTCATCGCGACGAGAATACGTGCAACATATTTGTTACTTTGTTACGATGTATATTATAGCAAGGAGGAAGACATAGTACATATACTATACGTGGGTAGCCGAGGTGTTCATCGCGCGTTTGTCGGCGAGTTGGACGCCTTGGTTTGGTGGCTTTTTTTTCTCGCGACCACTTTCTCGTCTCCTTCAATCTTACCGTCCGTCAGGCTTGAGAGATCTATAGAAATACACGATATTTTGTAATTTATCATTCTAGTCCTCTTTGCTATAATATGCACACCAAGTTGAAATAAAAACGGTTGTTTTGTTAAACGCTCGAATCGTCTCGTTTCTGCGACTTGTGTTGCCGCCTTGCTTGAAGCAGCGAGAGCAGTCGCACATGCGCATCAGTCTCTTCGTGTGTGGCGAAAGTATCCGCTGCATGGAGTGAAGCATCTTGTCTGGAGAGCAGGATGTTTTAAATGTGATTGAAATACCCACAGGCGTGTGCACAGGAGGAGGGGTAGGCGAGAAGGGGGGGGGGGGGGGCGCCCATAATGATTTAAGGGTTGTGCCAAGTCTCACTCGGACCTCTCTCGTGATTGTTTAAAGTGCACATTATGGACATGTAGCTTTTTTTACGATAATGGCAGCCGGGTATCCCTAAACCTGCATCGTGAGAACTGTGTACTTATCACCTTTAGCCCTGTCCCCTGCCCATTGGAGAGCCCTATACGGTATTACTAATACGGAAATACCGTACCAACGTCGTCGGCACGTAGCTTTTCGAGTTTCCAAAAAGACCCCTATTGCCCATTTGGATCATGCCATCATGTTTCTGTACGCAATAAGCAGCTCGCGTGACCAATAGTTTAAAAAAGGCTGCATGATGACCACGACGGTACCGTACTTCCGTACACACACCATACGGTAAACCATGCTGCTTGGAACACCATCCCTGGTTGCACCAATGCTTTTGAGGATGTGACACGCAGTGCGCATTCTTCGACCATATGTATCTCGGACGTCGCATTGGGTTTATGTGTACGAGAGCTACGTAAGACCGAGTGCGCATGATTATTCCATGTCCATATGCAATTTGTCTTTAGGCGGCGCAGGATAACTCCTTCGTCGTTACTCAGGTATACTTGCGGGGTAAAGAGCACGTTCTTCTGCTGAGTGACTGATGTTGCCAACAAAGTGAAATGATTTGCTTCTGGGGGTGTTGCCAATACCACGGCAAGCAAGCCGCCGCCATGTTTTATTCCATCACCGTTTTGCATCGTCGTGTTTCGGGCAGTGGCGTAGCCAGGGGTGGCACACCGGGCACGTGCCCCCCCCCCCCCCCGAAATTTTTTTTCGCCATGGCATACATAGCGAAAAATGGCCGTTTCAAGGATGTGCCCCTTCCGAAATCAAGGAGGTGCCCCCCCCCCCCCCCGAAAAAAATTTCTGGCTACGCCCCTGGTTTCGGGCATGTATAACTGACACAGATCAAACAAGCTGAAAGATCGAGTCATTCTATATGACACAGAATTACATTCTATAAATCATTCAAGATCTACAGCCTGTCTGTATGTCTGTAAGCCGCACGTGGCGTTACCCCTGCCATCACCCTCGTGTAGCACGTAGGCGTTACAGGCACGCAGCTGGTGACCTGGATCTTACGCAGTATCAGCTTGCCCAGTTGTCAATGAGTGGGCACGGAGGCTGGACAGAATGAAGGACTCACGGCACATCTTTCTTGTTGTGCAGCTCCTGGGCGTTCTTTCAGGCCATCGCCCGGATCATCGATGGCTTCCCGCCGTCCAAATCCCGTGCAGCTGCTCGGCATCAACAGACCCGGATATCATCTGCGCAGCCGCTGAATCTTTACGTGTGCTTGAAAGCGCAGCACCCAGCCTTCTCAACAGCGCCACTGCTTGCCCTATACATGAGCAACGCAGTACAACGTCAGCGATATCGTCACGGCTGATAGCGGGTGGTTTAAAAGCACACACCACCTGCCACCCCGCCAGTGGGCACGGAGGCACGGACAGAATGAAGGACTCACGGCACATCTTTCTTGTTGTGCAGCTCCTGGGCGTTCTTTCAGGCCATCGCCCGGATCATCGATGGCTTCCCGCCGTCCAAATCCCGTGCAGCTGCTCGGCATCAACAGACCCGGATATCATCTGCGCAGCCGCTGAATCTTTACGTGTGCTTGAAAGCGCAGCACCCAGCCTTCTCAACAGCGCCACTGCTTGCCCTATACATGAGCAACGCAGTACAACGTCAGCGATATCGTCACGGCTGATAGCGGGTGGTTTAAAAGCACACACCACCTGCCACCCCGCCAGTGGGCACGGAGGCACGGACAGAATGAAGGACTCACGGCACATCTTTCTTGTTGTGCAGGTTGGTGGTTCCTTTCTCTTGCCTTGCAAATGTTACAAGACTAGTGACCGGTTTGCAATTGTGCTTCCGTGCCCAGAAGCATTGTTCGAACCTTTCTCTTCTTTGCTGCTTATGCTTTGTGGCGACATTGAAGAAAACCCAGGGCCTGACAAGGCCATTACGGAACTAATTCAGATGGTTAAAAGAGACAAATGAGCGTTGTATTAGAATTGAGACTAACCAATCCAGTATGTCACGGGCATTGACCGATCTTAAGGTTTCCCACGAGACAGTCGCGACTGCTGTGGCCGACATTACAGTGCGGCTGCAAACGGTAGAAAAAAGGGTTAACGACCTTCCAAATGTGCAACAAGAACTATCTGTCACACGCCAATCACTAATTCGCGTGGAACAAGAGACTATTCAGCTACGAGCCCGGCTTGACGAGGCCGAAGACCGGTCTCGACGTGATAACCTGCTATTTTACGGCTTACCAGACGTTTCGGATGAAAACGCGCACCAATCTGAAGAAAAAATTATCGCGATGGCCCGTGACAGGCTGGATGTTCGCTTATCATCCGAAGACATAGCACGCGCACACCGAATAGGCAGATACGTGGCAGGCAAGAATAGACCGCTCATTGCTAAATTTTGCAATTCCAAGTCGAAAATGCTCCTACTGTCTAAGAAATCTATCTTACGGGGTAGTGGCATTGGCATTTCCGAAGACTTCTCTGCATCAACTCGCCATGCTCGTAAAAAGCTGACAGAGTTCGGCATTGGTTTAAAAACGGCGTTCAATCTGCGGTACAAAAGGCTATATGCAAACAATAAGTGCTATGTGTTTGATGCTCTCGCCAACACTGTCTGTGAGGCACCTTCCGCACCAGTCGCCGCTGCCGCTGCCCCGAGGGCGACCAGATCAGGTCGTCCTTATTCTGCCGCTAGCTAGGAGAGTGCGAGGGGTGGTGGCTCACCATCACCATCAGTGCTTTCAATTCTTTATGCCAACATTCGCAGCCTTATTCCGAAAAGAGACAGTCTGAGTGCTTTAATCAATGACACGGATGCTGATATAATTCTTTTATCTGAAACCTGGCTATCCGACCAAATTGCATCGCGGGAACTTTTTCAATGCCAAAAAACATTCACTGTACTTCGTTGTGATCGCTCTGAGAGAAGGGGTGGTGGTGTCCTCATTGCCGTTAATGAATGTTTTGAATGTTCGCTTTTAAATATCCCGTGCAATTTAGAAATAGTGTGGTGCTGCGTAACCATTTGTTTCCAAAAGATGGTTTTTGGCATCTGCTACCGACCGCCTAATTCTAACGGCTCTTTCTGCGAAGAAATTCATGATTGCTTAAGCCATATTTTGACACTATTTACCGGTATTCCTGTTTTCCTTCTAGGGGATTTTAATTTTCCATCAATCCAATGGTCATATCCATGCCCGCTTGCAGAGCCTGCTTCAGCTGAAACTAGTGCTTTCCTATCCACTTGTTTGGATTTCAATCTATCACAGCTAGTCAGTCTTCCCACACGTGTTACTTCCACCACATCACACCTACTAGATTTGATACTAACGTCATCACCTGATATTACATCAGAAATAACTCATTTGCCCGGACTCAGTGACCATGACGTGCTACATTTTTTCAATTTCTGTACCGAGGACTAAAAGGAGCAATCGCTTTAAACTTATAAAAGATTATAATAAGGCTAACTTTGACGCTATCAACACCGAACTTTCTTCGTTCCTCGAGAGCTTTTGTCTTTCATACACTGACGCTTCGGTCGAAGAATTGTGGGCATGTTTTAAAGACAAAATACTGCGTCTAATAAAAAAACATATCCCTGTAAGGAAGGTATATCAGTCATCCAACGCGCCTTGGTACACAAGGTACCTTAACCGGCTATCTAACAAAAAAAGTAGGCTCTTTCGTGCTGCAAAGAAATCGGCATCTGCTGATAAGTGGTCCACTTATGCCACCGCAGCAAAAGCATACTCCAGTGCTCTGAGGGAAACTAAGTTTAATTTTTATAATAATACACTTCCGTCATTACTCCAAACCAACCCAAAGCGCTTTTGGAACGTCGTGAAAAGCCGGGATAATCAAACAATAAGTCTTAGTGATGAATCAGGTGAGACGATCCCAAGCAGCCGTTGCGCTTCTGTACTCAACATCGTGTTTTCCCGTTCATTTTGCTCCACCCACTCTGGCATCTGTCCACAGTTCATTGCGCCTAGCTACCTTCCAATGGAACCCATTTTTCTCGACTCTTCTGGTATCCGTTCTATCATTAAAAATTTAAAAAGATCCTCCTCTTGCGGTATCGATGGCATTACGTCCAAATTTCTGCAGGCTACTGCCGAATATAGTTCCATTCTACTAAACCTTATTTTCACGAAATCATTGAACAACAGTTCTTTACCTAAAGACTGGAAAACAGGCAAGGTGATTCCACTTCATAAATCTGGTGACACACACAACCCGCAAAACTATAGACCTATTTCCTTGACATCAATACCTTGTAAAATATTTGAACACGTCATTTTCACACATCTAGTCAATTTTTTTGGAATCAAATAAGTTTTTTCATACTAGTCAGCATGGGTTCCGTAAGTCATTTTCATGCGAAACGCAATTATTAACATTTTGCAATGATCTTCAAGCATTTCTAGACGCCGGGTTTATAGTAGACTGTGTATTTTTAGATTTCGCGAAGGCTTTTGACCGAGTCAGTCACCACTTACTCTTATTAAAACTCAGTCAGCTAAACATTGATCCCTTGGTCTTCAATTGGATTCGAGAGTTTTTGTCTAACCGAACGCAATATGTGAGCACTAATGATAACGACTCTCCTGAAATACCGGTTGGCTCTGGCGTACCTCAGGGCTCTGTTTTAGCACCACTACTTTTTTTAATATACATCAATGATCTTCCTAACCAAATCGCAAGTTCCATTTGTCTATTCGCCGACGACTGCGTTTTATATCGCAAGATTGATAGTTGTAATGATACGTTAACACTCCAGTATGATCTAAATAACATTTCAACATGGTGTAAGCTCTGGGTAATGGACCTTAACGCGTCTAAATGCAAAACAATGAGAATTTCCCGTAATAATGTGGCATGCCCTACTTATTTACTTAATAATCTTTCGCTTGATCAAGTGCTGTCTTATAAATATCTCGGTGTGCATATTACTAGCAATCTCTCCTGGAAAAAACACATTGAATACATCTCGTCGAAAGCTAACCGCATGCTTGGCTATTTGAAACGCAACTTTTCTTCAGCTCCCCCGAAACTAAAACAACAGCTCTACATTACTTATGTTAGATCAAACCTTGAATACGCATGCTCGATATGGGACCCTGGCCATGCTACTCTAACAAACATAATAGAAAGTGTGCAAAATCGAGCGGCCCGTTTCATCCTTAACAATTACCATCGAACTGCTAGCGTCACTAACATGAAACGTACACTTGGCATTCCCCTCCTTTCTTCTCGCAGGAAATCATCTCGTCTTTGCCTTTTTCATAAGATGTACTATCACAACGATGAGCTAAAGTCCCGATACATTGCACCAGCATCTTATATCTCCCCGCGTGTCGATCATCCTTTCAAAGTTCATGTACCTTCACAACGCACAGTCGCCTACTCATATTCATTCTTGCCAAAAACATGTCACGAGTGGAATCGCCTGCCTGCGTCACTAGTCGCTATCAGAGACACAGACCGTTTCCGCAAAGCACTAACTAATACACTATAAACCTGCATCAGGCTGTCTCACAGCTACATTTACGATTTTGTTGTTTGATTACCACTTATTTCTATCCTAGGTATTTCTTTTCTGAACATTTCATTGTTTTACTTTGTTACTTTGTGCTGATGTTCTTGCTATTTTTGTAATTCGATAGATTTATTTTTGTGCCTCTTCCTGTATCGTTATATAATCGATATCGGTTTGGTATACATTACCTTTCGTTGTTATGGCTGCCGTATTTTTTTTCTTTTATCTTGCGTCCTATTTTCTCTAGCTAATGTATAACCATATATTGTTACCATCTGTGTTCTGTTACCTAGAGTATTTTCCTTTCGATGTTATTTTATTTTTCCTCTAATTTTCTTTGTATAATACTTATTTTTGTGCATTGTATTGATTTATTTTAGCCCCTCCCCTCTACAATGCTTCTTGTAAGCCCTGAGGGTATCAATAAATAAATAAATAAATAAATAAAACGTACATGTGTATGTCAGGCTCCGTCGCTCGTGTGTGCCTGTGCGTACATGCGTCTGCTTTGTACTTTCCTGTGTAGCTATCATATTGTTCCTTGCAGTGAAAGGTGTGCTTAAAGAATTACGGCCTCTTCAACGCGATATCACTCCCAAGTTATGTTAGAGTGGCACTAAATGGATCCGTGTAGGGTAGTTTGATTCCATGGCAAATGCTGACACTACTCAGGTAAGGTAGAGGAAAAAGATGGTACCTTACAATGTATATTTACTACTCATTACTACTAATTAAACTCTATTATCATCCACGTAGCGCGCGATCGTTCCCATACTGCGTTTCTTTTGAAAGAGAACTAACTGGCTGGCTCGGAGCTTTTGAAAAAATCAATAAAAAGAAGTCTTTCGTCATCGTCAAAGCTCCACTTCACGCCGAACGTCCCGTGTAACATGGTAATGTTAGTAATTTACCGAAATCGGGCGTGTGCTGAATTGTCGAGTACGTTGAATTGAAATGAAGCCACATTTAATTGGCAGAGGGTTCAATTTATCCTTAGCTCAATGACAGAATTCATTAGAAGCTGTTGTCCGGTTAGTCAGTTCATTATCACAACCAATAAACTTTAGTTAGAGGGAAGGACAGAACACAGATGGTGGGACGTACGCTTCATCCGCCACCTTTTATTTTTTTTAGTCGCCGTTCTGATAACGCTGCTATTATTAACGCGATAGCGTTAAAGAGCTCGTTTCGCAGAAATTCCGGCGCCGGCGGCGGCGTCGTTGGTTGTGAGCGAAAAATCATCATCTTGTCCGTGACCGAAAAATCGAGAAAGATGCACATAAAACAAATAATAAAAATTTCCGGGTCCGAAAGAGGATCTAACCCAGAGCGTCTGCGTGGCAAGAAGGTGTTCTACCACACACCCACGCATTTTTTTTTTTGTTTATTCTATAGCCACGCATTTGCTTGGAATTACATTAAAGGGATACTGAGCAAAATTTTCGCCGCCATTATTTCCAGCCAAACCGAATGATTGGGGGTTGAAATCGATGGACACGACCTTCATTTCAGGCAGAAACAAGAGGAAAATAATGAATTTAATGAGTTTTTTCATAAACCGCCGCGTCTAGCGGCCGCGCCGTGAACTAAAGGGGGTGACGTGAAACTCGCCGGAATAGGCATCCCACCAATGCCAGCCGTCGCCCGCGTTTCTCAACCCGCTGAGCTCGCACTACGTTTCCCAGAACCAGTACGGGAGCGAACAAGGCGCCCGGCTGGGGCAAGGCATCAGCGCTTTTGTGGAAGGGAGAGAGTTGAATGAAAGGAGAGGTGGAGAAAAGGAAGAGAAGGACAGAAGCACGTGTACGTGCACCCTGCATGCGCCAGGGAGAATTTGACGTCACTGCTCGCGCTCGCGTGCAGCCGCCGCGCGCTGACAATCCACCAAAAATACAGCCAACTGTTCAAAAATACGTGAAATAAACTCTGTCGGAACAGTGACGTCTTCCGAGTAGAATTTCGATGTTTTCATCAGTTTTTCCCATAATTTTGGGTTTAGCAATGAAAGGCTTATCAACCCAGCCGCCACTACGTAGAAACATGTCAAGTGCACATGTGCTAGTGCATACAGTCACTTTTTGTACAGTCGACGAAAACAAGTTTGAATGCGAACGATGTGATGGTCAGCTGTTTTGCGCCGACTATCCTGGTCTACCAAAACAGGTACGCTGCGTTAGTCTACGACATGTAATTTTATGAGTATATCTCTTTGCTTTTTTCAAATAAGCAAAAAGTTCGGCAGATCCCACGTAACATGGCCATCGATGTTATGCGAAGCATGCGGAGGGAAGGTGACTGTGGTGTAATTTTCTTAATTTGTTGAGCGAAACGTTACGACAGGACGCTAGAGATATGTACAAATGTTTTACACACAGATTACGTTGAACAGTCGCATATGTTGTATATAACCAGTTGTTTACAGCTGTGTAGCGATCCCAACCGCAACATGAATATTACCAACACCAAAAGCGGTAAGGTGATATATCTAGCACTTGTGCTTGCGAGGATGGTAACCCTGCCTGGTGCTACGTAGACTTCAGCGGAGGGCAGTTGACGTTAACCCGACGTGACGCCTGTATCATAGGAGTACAAATGTAATATTGTAACACTGCAACCCTAATTGACGTTTCGCTAACATTACGCCTGCATAGGGTCTTTTTCCAAAACAGTTTCGAGGCCTAGCGTGGCTCTGTGGTTGAATTTCTGATTGCTACGCAGAATGCTTGGGTTCGATTCCTGCTGGGACCCTGATATTTATCCTTTGCATTCGTCGCGTCAACGCTGCTGATGTCAGTTTTTCTTAACGCTCTCGCATTTAAATTACCAATGCCTGCTCTTACCGTTCCTGGGTATACGAACTGTCAATCACTTGTGGCGCATACCCGCATACCACGGCTCGTGGTATACGGGTATGTGCCACACGTGTCTGGAGGAAAGGGTTTGACGACGTATGCGACGGGATTTTCACGTTATTCATGTTATGACCGGCCAGGCATATTCGTAAAACTCTCTTACCCTCCCATACTAATTTTGGTCTACCCCAAGTTAAGGAGGCGATCACGAGAGCACCCAGGCGTAGGCGGCTAGATAGATAGATATATATATAAAGGTAGATAGAAACGCTCAAAGTGCCTGCAGTTCGTGAAGAAATGCTTCGCATTTAAAAGCTAATTTTTTGGCTATAGTTCACATTCCCAGGATTTGGAGACATTCGTACGTGGCGCCATCTCTCGGCGGCAGCAACCGCGTCCTGCCTTAACTGAATGGGAAATAGGCGAAAAAAATCATATCTTTTGAAATAAGCTAGTTATCAAAAACGACTCCGGGATCTATACAGTATAGCAAGGACCTACTGGAACACTGTGGCGAAATTTCAGTATCGCCCTACAAAACCTGTGGCTTCCCTAGACAATTGAACTCCCCCACTGGAAATACATGGGACCCATTGTTAAATATTAAACACTCTGGGAAGCCACGCGGTTTGTAGTGCGACACTGTAATTTTGACAGAATGTTTAATTAAGTCTCTGCTTTGTAGAACCGGGAGTCGTTTTTGATAACTAGCTTTTTTCATGAGATATGATTTTTTTCGCCTACTCCCCATTCAGTTACGGCAGGCCGCCGCTGTCACCGACAAGAGAGGGCGCTACGTGCAAATGTCCCCAAATTCTGGTGATGTTGATCTGTGCCACTCCGTAAAACAGATGCACACTTAAAAAAAAATCCACGCATATCCACGAAGTGAATGATGATGAGTGGGCGAAGCACTGGGGATCATTCGGGTAACCGTGAATCCCCCCGTACATTGCCCATTCGATCATGCAAATGCGTGACAAACACGTGTGTGCAGTATATACAATGTTGTTTTATTGATGTCATAAGGCGTATATGGTGTTGAGGTGCGGACTTCGTTTTCCCTTCTAGGACGGCATTGTGATCGGTGAAATGAATAGCCAGGGGTTCTTGAATGGGATGTAATCTGAAGTTAGCCAAGACGAGGTCTATACACGTCCCCCCTGGTTGTTATGAGACTTTGTGAAGGCGTCACACGGTCATCATGGCATGGCCATAGGCATGCACACAGGGGCAACAGGGGGGAGGTGCCGCAATCTTCTCCCCCCCCCCCTTTCACCTCATAATCATCTAAGGGCGTAGCCAAATCTGCTTCATACGCAGGCGCACCAATCTCCCGTCATTGTTTAAACCGCAGATATGTGGCCACACCGGTTTTGGCAATAGTGCTTTCAGTAAGCATTCAGTTACGAGTCAGCGCTGTGGTTTGTCCCCCTTTTCTCTTGGTCCGCGTCGTGGTTGCGCTGTGTTTCAATATGTTCAAAATGCACATGCGAAAATAAAACTCCCGCGGCGGGGGTTGAATACCACCCTGGTTTCACCAATGCTTATGAGGTGGTATACGTGGATGTGTCACGCAATGCGCAGTCGCGAACCATATGTCACAATATATCTAGGACACAGCAAGTAGGCATAGGCGTGCGCAGGGTTACCTGTTCAGGGGGGGGCGAAGGTTCTTCGCAGCACCCCCCTTCCCTATTAAGTCAATGTATGGGGCAGACTTTTGCCCCCCCCCCTCTTAGGTTCTTAGGGGGACTAGGGGGGCGGCCGCCCCCTGACCCCCTCGTGCGCACGCCTATGGCAGTGGGATCATGTGTACGAGAGCTGCGTAGCATAGCGTCCTGCGTGATTATTCCGTGTGCATAGTTCTGTAGGCGGCGGAGGATAAGTCCCTCGTCTTTGCTCAGGTACACTTGCGGGGTACAGGGTATACGTTCTTCTGCTGAGTCAGTGATACTTGCCGAGAAAGTGAAATGATTGCTTCTGGAGGTGTTCTAATGCTACGCGGCAAGCAAGCCACCGCCACGTTTTATTTCCATCACCGTTATGCATCGTTATGTTTCACTTTTTTTGATGGAAACAGCGCGTAACCGAACGAAGGACGAGAAAAAAAGAGTGCACAGGACGTGCGCCGAACCCGCAACTGAAGTTCATTTGAAGAAAAAAAAGACTTACAATATACATACTTCAGGTATGTATAACTGACAGAGATTAAACAAGCTGAAAGACTGAGTCATTGTCTGTTACACAAAATTACATTCGCTAAATCATCATTTAATCTCTACAGCCTGCCTGTATGTCTATAAGCCGCACGTGTCGTTCCACTGCCCTCGCACTCGGGAAACAGATGGAACTTACGGGCAAGCAGCTGGTGACCTGGATGTTACGCAGTATCAGCTCCCACTGTCGACAGATAGCGAAACTTACACGTTTATTTCAAGCTCCGCCGCTAATGTTTACATGGGCATACATGCGTGTGTTTTGTGTTTTTCTGTGTAGCCATCATATTTTGTTCCTTGCAGTGCAAGTGTGCTTACTTTTACGCGCTATCAGCTCCAAATTATGTAAGACAATTGCCGACACTATATTCAGGCAAGGTCAAGGTGAGAGGACGATGTTTTGTATATTTGCTAGTTATTACTACTAATTAGCTCTATTATCATCCACGTAGCACGCGATCATTCCTATTTTGTTTCTTTTGAAAGAGAACTGACTGACTGGCTCGAAACATTTGAGCAAATTGAATAAAGATAAGTCTTTCGTCATTGGCAATGCGCCACTCCACGTCCAAGATCCAATGAAACATGGTAATTTAGCGATTTACCGAAATCGGCCTGTGCTGAAATGTCCAGTACGCTGAATTGAAATTAAGTCACATTTAATTGGCAGAGGGTTTAATTTGTTCTTAGACCAATAACAAAGTTCATTAGAAGTCATTGTTGGGGCAGTCAGTTTATTATCAAAAACAATATAGGTTATTTCGAGCGTCGGACAGAACACAGGTGGCGGGACGTATGCTTCGTCCGTCGCCTTTCATATTTTGTGTCGCTGTTCTGATAACCCTGCTTTTATTGGTTTAAGCAATGTAAGGCATTTCCTCCCTGCCGCCACTACATGGAAACATGGAAAACGCAAGTAGTGTCCCCGCATGTGCGTACAGTGACGTTTTGGACAGTCGGCGAAAACAAGTTTGAAGGTGAATGTTCTGTTGGTGAGCTGCTGTGCGCCGGCTATCCAGATCTACCAACGCGGGTACGCGGCGTTAGTCTACGATGTGTGATTCTATGAGTATTTATCTTTTATTTTAAAAAAAATCTAATTTTGGGCTAGCTTGATTGATCTGTGCCATTTCGTAAAATAGATGCACACGTAAAAAATTCGCAGATCCCATACCTTGTGGGAATCGGTTTCATGAAAAGCAGTCAGCGAGTAATTTTATGCCGCATTTTTTGGCTTTGAGCCAAGAGTTACTAGGTGGATCGACGTGTTTTTGTAAGTGTAATAGTTGCGTGCACATCGTGGTCTTACCAGGAACGTCGACTACACCGGCGTTTAAAGGGTAACTTATGCTCTGACGTAATGTCAGCGCTTACGTTAGAGCACATACGCCAGTATTATAGGAACTAAGTGAATCTTACGGTGCCATGATGCGAATATCATATGTAACTTTCGTTAACGTATTCCTCCGCGGTCGAGCGATGCCTGATTATAGCTTGGAACGCAAATGCAATGCTTATTAGACTGCTATAAAGAGGGGCCAACACTGGAACCGCAGACGTTAACCTGACATAACGCCTGCATCGTTGGAGTACACATGTAGTGTTTATTAATCTGTTATAAAATTATATATGCAGCCGCACAACCAGAATTACCGTTACACCGACGCTTGCATAGGGTGTTTTACCAAAGCAGTTTCTAGACGTGGCGTGGCTCTGTGGTGGAATATCTGACTGCCACGCAGAATGCTTGGGTTCGATTCCTGCTGGGAGCCCAATTTTTACGCTCTGCATTCATCGGTCGGTCAACGCTGGCGATGTAAGTTTTTCTTAACCCTCTCGCATTCTAATGACGATTGTCTGGTTTCGCCGTCCCTGGGTAAAATAAACTGTCAATCACCTGTGGCGCATACCCGTACACCGCGGCCTGTGGTAAACGGGTATGTGCCGCACGTGTTCAGAGGAAACTGTTTGACGGCGTACGCGACAGGATTTTCACGTTATTCATGTCATGACCAAACAGTCACATTCGTCAAATCCTCTTACCCTCCCATGTCTCACCCTCCTATAATATGTCTATGTTGAGAAAAGAAGGACAGCCGCCGTCCCCATGGTGAAGCCCCCGTCGACCTCCTCTTTATTCGAACACACTGATCTGATCTCAATGATGATGATACCGCCCCTCCTCATCGTCTACACAATTTTCAACATCCTCCACGCCCCCACAATGACGTCGGACGATGAAGAAGACTAACACACGTGGATTCTGAGTACACACAATTTGTTCAAAAGCATTTGCGTCATGTCCAGAATCAATCCAGGTGAGACCATCCGGTTTTCCTCCTCTGCCTGGTCTTCCAGCGATGCTTCCGACGCTTGTTCCATATCCCGTGATTTTGAACGCGTGGACCTTGATGGACTGGCGCTGTCGATGACCAGTTTCCCTTGGCATAGAACGTCCGCATTGAAGACTCTTCCACATGGATCTGATCTTTCCGAGGAACCTGTTCCTTGGCCTTTCGTCCCTGGCTGTGTTTACCTTTTGTGCTTCAGCCTTCTGCCTCCCGCCTCAGTCTGGGCTGCTTTATTCGGCGCTGGGACACGGTCTCATCATTTGGCATTTGCAGTGATGTAGCCTGTATGATCCACTTTCTTCTCCTTGATGTCTGCAGCTTTCTCAACGAGCAGAAGCTCTGAGCATTACAAATGGCTTGCTTTTGTGTCGTCCGGTCGTTACTTTCTTTCTTCCATTTCTTTTCGCTTGACGAATTGGCTTTGATTACATCCTTCGGCAACATGTATGCCTGAAGTGGAGGGCTGCCCAGAAAAACCGAATCTGTCTTCGGCGTGCACTCATCGTCCAAGATGCGGTGGATCGCCTTTTGAGTGTCCAAATGCTTCTTGCTTTTCCTTGTGCAAGTCTCTTCCACCAAGTACACCTGAGTTGCTGATGCTGGCTTGTCATTCGCTTCACGGATACAGCACGTTGACGAGACTACAGAAGACGTGAAAGGGGTCTCTAGCCTGTGAGGTTGTTCTTCGGTGCTTATCTTCGAGATTGTTTTCCGCAGTGGGGAATGCTAGTCTCTCTGCTGCCAGTATATTACACTATTTGTCGTGAGGTCGACTCATCTAGCTTCTGTGCGACATGATTGGTATACGGTACGTAATGGCTAGATGGTGGTGACGCAGACAGAGAGAGTATTTTCGCCTCTACTTCTGTCTTAATCCGTTGTGTGTCTCCAAACGAGCCTGCCGAGCCGCCTTTAACACGTCTTCGATCTTATACTCTGCTACCTCACCCTTGCTAAGAATAATCTGGCGCACATAAACGTCGGCTTCCTCCATCTCCGCTTCCAAATGGTCAATGTGAACTGCGTCTTCTACCTCATTGTCAATTGCTCTTAGAAGCTCATACTGGTTAGTCAAAATTCGGTGAAAATTCTTCAACTCACTTATTGGTGGGCGATCGTCATGCACAAGACGTTCGATGTTTGCGATGGCTTGCGTGACGGCCTTGCGTACTTGACTCCGCCGTTCCAATAGAGCTTCCATGATCCGGTCCAGTGTCGGAAACGTGAGAAATCACTGGCCGGCCGCGTCACGAGGCAAAGTCGGCGTCAACGCGGGATCCGCCACACAAGTTTCGCACAACGAAGTTACGGGCATCGTCGAGATGTCATGCTCTCCGATCTAGGTCACGGGTAGGGTTAGGCCTCGCACATGCGTTTCACACAACGGCGGCGTCGCAAAGTCCTCCTGGCTACAGATGCGGTCGGGAAGTCGTGAAGACCGCTCTGTCTCACCTCTAAAGGTCCTTTTTCCCGGGTTTCACGGCACCAAAATGTTGAGAAAAGGACGAGCCGCCGTCCCCATGGTGAAGCCCCCCCGTCGACCTCCTCTTTATTCGAACACACTGACCTGATCTCAATGATGATGATACCGCCCCTCCTCGTCGTCTACACAATTTTCAACAGTCTACACCTAGTTAACGAGGTGATCACAAGAGCACCCAAACGTAGGCGGCCAGATAGATAGATAGATAGATAGATAGATAGATAGATAGATAGATAGATAGATAGATAGATAGATAGATAGATAGATAGATAGATAGATAGATAGATAGATAGATAGATAGATAGATAGATAGATAGATAGATAGATAGATAGATAGATAGATAGATAGATAGATAGATAGATAGATAGATAGATAAAAAGAAACGCTCAAAGTGCCCATGGGTTCGCTAGGAAATGCGAACCCAGGCTTGCTTTCATGTCAAGTCTTTCATGTGCCACAGCCTTTAACACACGTCGCACACATATCCAAACGGGTTGTTTACGAAGTCCTTCCCGAAGGTCCGAGTCGCACTGGCGCTTTCGCTAAGTTTCACCGTAGAGTCAGTCAATCGGCGAGCCTTGATGTCATCGACGGCGTCTTGTTGTTGCTGCTGCTGAGATGGTCGGGCACGTCGCTCAGCCTCCTGGCGACGCTGCTTTGCTAGACGGTGTCTCCGCAGTACGTTTAGCCTTCTTTTGTTCGTTCTTCCTACGCTCAACCGTTAATTTCCAGGCAACTACTTCGGGATCCGATGAGTTAAGGTTATCATCTCTTCTGCGCCGCTGAGCAGCAATTTCGCTCTCGCCCCGCTACATGTATGTAGCGCCGCAGCAGACGCGACCACTGAAGAAGAGAGCAGCATGGCTCGAGGTGCATGAGCCACGGGGTAGATCAGAATGCGTCTGCCGCGACTATGCCGTCACTCCTCTGGAATGCGCAGACCGGCGAGGCACGCGCGGCGGCGGCTCCGGCGCGCCATCTGTGTGCCGTGTGACGTCACTGCTCCTCGCGCATGCGCAGCACGGCCCTCCAGGAGCCACGCGAAACGGCTCAACCTCGGCCAGTGTAGCTCACGCTACAAAAATGGCCCCACCTCCCCGAAGGGAATCGTGAGGAAATGCGAATGGCATTTCGCGCGCGCTTCACTCCATTTATATATGGTGGTTGTGGTTCGAACAAGGAAAAGGCGCCTAATTTCTGCAGCCCGGTCGGGAGCACGGCGCAGCGCCTGTTTTTTTTTCTCTTTTTTTTTTATCGCGGGAGCTCCGCCGAGCTCCCGCGATGCGAGCGCCCTCACGCACCAGAGCGCGCTCCTCCTCTCCACTTTGCTAGGGGCGAGGATAAGCGCGCGCGCCCGCAGCTGTTGCTATGGGAGAGGGAGTGAGAGCGGAGAGATAACACCTGCCGGCGCGCGGACACCTCCTCAACCTATCCTCCTCCCCGCGGACCCCGCCGCCGGACAACGCCGGATGCCTAACATCGCCCGACTAAGAAATGCATTCGCATTTAAAAACAAGCATCTTGTTTCTTCCGTGTCCATCCCTCCCTGCTTAGCTTCCAGTGCGCTTGTTGGGACGAGAGAAGAGAGAAAGCAAACACAGCGTGCGACGAATCTCTGTAACTCTGCTCGTACTTGACCGATTCTGAAAACTTTCTTGCGGCGGTCGATTCGTGAGGCAATTACTGAAGCCATTCGATGGTTACTTGGAAAAGTGTTGCAGGGCCCGTTTAAAGTTCAAGTATATGGTCACGCCGGTTTTTGATAATAATGGCGGGCGAGGACTCCTGATGTACGTTGCATTCCAAGAACTGATTAGGGCGCAATGGGCTTTTTCTCAAGCCGCTGTATGTCGCTTTTACCCTTGCGTCCGCTCTCTGCTTGTGTATTTTGAAGAGAGAAATAAAGATTTCATTTCATTTCATCAGTTGCCACATTTACCCCCGGAAAGCCGGGGACAAAACGCAGTCCAGTATGAGTAGTACGTCATGGCTTCAATTTGACTTTTGCATCACTTGTTTTTTTTTTTTTTTTACTCTTCCATTGTTGGGGAGCAGGAGGCACTGTTTTGAAGGTGCCCCCCCCCCCCCCCCCCCCATGATGGAGAATCCTGCCTACGCCTGGAATTGTGACAATGTCAGTGTTCGTCTAACACAACACAGAGAAAGGCTACCTACCCATTGCGCAGTGGCAATGTATCGTTTAATCTGGTTTCTCTAAGGAAAATGTAGCAACGTATTTGATGCGACTCGCCTTGAAGTATGTGTAGGCCAGTGCCCCAGAATTTTTCATTCTGTGATTGAACGGCTGTCCTGCTGGCCTGGAGCGACTGAGCGCTGCTCTCTGACGGCTAAAACAAGAGAAATCGAAGATAAGGTGTTCATGTTGTTAGAGTAATCGATGGGAACTCGACCAGCGGGATTGGGCAAAACAAGGAAGAAAGGGAAGACAGACAAGGAGGCTATCCCTTTTGCCCCTTTTATTTTCAGTTTCGCTGATCGAATTTCTATTAGCTGTTGACCAATTATCTCAGTTGAATACGTACTATTCTACAATTATACGGATCTTACAGTATAGTCTATACCGTACTGCAGCCGTTCCATGTCATTTTCTGTTACTGCCTCTCAACCATCACTAACTGCCTAAAATTTTGCAGCTCTTCATGATCGTACTATTTGTACGTACTTTCTTCATTTTTTCTGCGTGGGTGGAGGGGGGGGGGGGGGGTTCGACTCCCCTTTGTGTATGTTCGTGTGTGTCTGTATGTGCGTGTGTATATATGTACACACAAAATATAAAACTACAAGAGGAAGGGGGGAGGGTTGTACTTTTGTGACAGAATAGAGAGCCGGGGAAGAATCAAAGTAAATGAGGTTAGTCAGGACCGAGCTCTTCAGACCATGTAGATAGAAAAAGGGGGGAGAAAGAGTAATAGATCAATACAAGGTGTTGGAGAGGGAAGAAAAGAGGAGGGGGGGGGGGGGGGAGTAGCGTACAGCAAAGAAAATCCTACGTTGATGTCGCTTACTAAGTGAAAATTATCAACGCTAACAACAGACTGTCGCCTAACGCTGTTGCCTTCAGAAATAGAAGCAGCGCTTTTGTGGTCTTGTGCAACTGCGACATACGACTGCCTGGTCTCAAGATTCTTGAAATGCTTGACTGCAGCACAACATGTTTGTTTCACCGCATAATATATTTGTGCTACAGCAAAGCTGACCTCAGAAAACTGATAATAAACTTACTTATGAAAACAAATGCCTAAGCTAGTTGGTTTAGTATGTTCCTATTATAAGCGCAAAAAGAGAGAGCGAAGAAAAACGAACACCTCACGAAGAAGTGTCCTTCCTGAATTCTTTACGGAGTCTGTTTGTCCTTTTTGCCAGCAATGCAAAGTTGATGGCTGTGCAGAGGCATCATGTAGTACTATTAAGTGGGCTGAAGGTGTCTGTTTGGAGATTTCCCTAAAAATCACAGGAGTTCCTTGTGTTACTGCTAGTCGATAGGTTTCCGTGTAGAGACGCGTGTATCCTTTTAATTTTGCATGCTTGCTGAATTAGTGCTGGTACCAAAATTTGATTTGAAGGAACCGCCTAGTTACTGTAATGTTGCATATGTTTGTTATTTTTACCGTGTTGCTTCAAGGCGGTATCAACCAGGCCTGTAGCCAAGAACATTTTTCGGGGGGGAGGGGGGGGGGGGTGTACTTCAGGAGCGTAGCCAGAAATTTTTTTCGGGGGGGGGGGGGGGGGGGGTTCAACCATACTTTATGCCACTGGTGTACTTGGTGAAGGACTTGACTATCTGGGAAAGTCACCTATTTTCATTATTTCCCATAAAACAAACCCCTTCATCAAAATTTTGGGTGAGGGGGGGGCTTTAGCAACCCCGCCCCCCTTCGGCTGCGGGCCTGGTCCACGACCCAAGTTAATAGAGTAGGTCGTGCTCGGCCTGGTCTCAACATTTCCTCTATTTTTTGCCCCAGTTTCATTTCACCCGAACAGGCCACCAATCGAAAGGGCAATATGCCGCAAGGTTCCCCATTTTTAGCGTAGTAACCAATAGTGGGGACCGTTGCGAAGAAAGCTCCTCAATGAGTTTACGCGCGTTTCACATATTTTGATGTGTGTCTGTTCGTGCACCCGTAACGAGCAGCACGTCGCTTCTGATCAGTTCGTACCTCCCGCGTTCACGCAAAACGTGGTCATGTGACCTTGCACTTCCTACAAAACCACGTGACCACACACGGCGAGTGCTGGCGCTGTAAAGAAACTGAGCTCGAAACGAAGTTTCTCTATGGTCTGTTCGGTCTATGAACGCTTGTGGTCTTTTGGTAAATTTTGTGAGGTTGCGACAGCTAGATGGCCGATGCCGTAGTTGATGCCCTTCATTCTTATCTGGCGGCCCGGAGTGTTCCACATCATGGAGGTAATACTGCACCTAACAGCCTACGAGTGCTGTCGATACCAGATGTGCAACCGTTCGTCAAAGTGCCTATATTCGTGTTTGTGAAGTCCCAGCTGTTTCACCTGTTGCGTCCGGGCGTACGATATGTAATTTATTTCCTGTCTAGTCTTGTGTATATGCTTCGTCGTATCGCTGAGCGCTCCACTTTTTCATGGGTTGATTTAAAGTGTCCCGCGTTCTCGCCATAGCCTGTTCATTTATTCACGCTGATTTAAAGCAACCGTTTTTTAACGAATACGTATTGCTTTCTGTGCTTCCCTGACCTAGGCTGCCCACATACAGCACCGCCATAGGTTGAATAAGCAGTTGCCACTGTCGAGGTGAGCGGGGCAAGGTTCTGTTTGTCGCAGAAGTCGGTCGCCAGACTTGGGGGTTACGGCCGCCCCAGCGACACCGGCACTCCACGGACGCTGGCAAAATACTGAGAACCGCGAAGCGGCACGTCGTTACGTGCGCCCCAGTGACACCGGCACATCACGGACGCTAGCAAAACAGATTAGAAAGCTGGAACGGGGAACCTGGAACTGCACTAGCAAATACCGCCAAGTCTGGCAACCGATACTGCGACGGCGGAATGCCGTAAATCAGCACGATATTCCGTATTTTCATGTTTATATGCACAGGCATTGCACGGACGCACCAGAAAAAGTTTGTCGAGTCAGTGGGAGATCTGCCAAACCGTTGAGCGCAAGTTTGTAGAGAAATTGCTTCACAATGCTACTGCGAACTTCACTGCTACATCGAGTGAGCCCAGCACTCCGGGCACTGCATCCCATGGCACGAGCGATCCAGCACAGCGTTGACAGAAATGACACCACTGGCCTTGTACGCAATGACAGAGTAAGTACTGCACGCTTTGCACATAGGCGCCTTCTTATGACAGCCTATAACGAATGACGTGTTTCTTTCAGGATGGTGCTGGAGTTTTGGTGGATACCTTTGGTCGGAAACACACTTATCTACGCATCTCACTGACGGAAAAGTGCAGCCTTAGGTGTAAGGTTTGTCATATTGGCTCCAGCTTATTGCAGTGTCATGTCGTTTGTTATCGTGAGCTACGCAGCTTTGCTGTTGTGTTGACTAGATCATGTGTGATTTGCATCTTAGCTCTGTATGTTTTAGGAATACTTAACAGAACATGCATAAAAAGTCAACCACTTTTACTGTGCTCGACAGCAAAGAAGCTGTACGACATTAAAAAAAATATATGGTTAGCAAAATGTCGTAGCTAATAATATACAAGTGCTTATCCAAAAGACATGGGTTCGATCCCGGCCGCGGCAGTCCCATTTCAATGGAGGTGAAATGCTAGAGGTCTATGCACTGTTTGATGTCAGGTACACAGTAAAGAACACCCAGTAGTCCGCCACTGCGGTGTCTCCCATGGCCCGAGTTGCTTGGGCACTTAAACCCCATGAACCAATAAGCAACCAAGCAATGGTATTTTAAGGCATGGATAAAATGCAGCAAGCAAAAAGCAAGAATCATCATTATTCACTTCCAATGAATGCTTTTAAGCACAGGGTCAGGTAACAGCATCACAGCAAGTGTAGTCATGTTCGTATACCTAATCCACGTGTTTGTGGGTTGTACCGTCAAGTGGGACTGCGTGAATATCATTTTGGGATATTTTTACGCTCAATGTCCACGAGCACGTTCCTGCAATGTGCTCAGGATAGTATGTGTCAGCACATCACATAATTCAACTGTTGTCACTTAGTTGCTACAACTGTTTTGAAACTGTAAATTATTACCCTTCACATACACCAGAGGAGAACTGTATTGTGAAAGAAACTGAAACTGTAACCTCAATGTATCACAAAATTTTCTGCATTTCTTGTCCACACAGTGTCATTGGTCAAACATGTCACATGCTGGTACTGCAGCTGTCATCGCATGCTGAAAACTTGCTTCTCATTGCAAGTTGCTCGAATAATGACGCTACGATGTTCGAGCACTGTATAGCTGGCCCATATGTACTGTGCACATTTGCTACATCCACGTTATGATGTAAATATATTCTGCACAGCTGGAGCAGTTATGTGTTATGGACTTGAATCCCTCGTATCGTAACAGTGAGGGGAAGGGGGGGGGGCAGCTGTACGCTTCACTCCCCTGGTTCTGGTTTCAAGAGAAACCAAGTGTGTAAAGGGTTAAGGTCACAGCCGGGAATCTGACTTGTAATCTTGTTCTTGAACTCAGATCACTAAGCCAATATTTTGGCTAATGGTACTCCTCACTTGCTTTTCATCGTTACGCATGCATGCAGTTGTCTTCAGCAGTGCATCCCACCATGAAGCAACATGTTAATAGTTTATCTGGGAGAAACATCCACCTGTACCATAATAAGAAGCAGAAGTGCTATGTTGAAGAACAAACTTCATGCCTTAACACGGTGCGCTTATTTTGTTTTTGTTGTGGTTTGTTGCAGGTGTCTACTGCATGCCAGAAGAAGGTGTACCGCTAACTCCAAATGAAAAATTGCTCACTTCTGAAGAAATAGTGCAGTTAGCGAGTCTCTTTGTCGCTTTTGGCGTGAACAAAATCCGTCTCACTGGTGGGGAGCCTCTTGTACGAAAGGATGCTGTCAATATCATTGGTAAGCTGTTCATTTCCTCACAAGTTAGGTTCTCAGTAAACATTAATTCCTAAAGGGATACTGAACAAAATTTTTGCCGCCAAGATTTTCTACCAAATTGAAAGTGTGGGTCCTCAAATCAATTGACAACCTTCATTCCAGGCAGAAACTACAGGAAAATAATACATTTAATGCGTTTTTCACAAACTGCTGCGTCTAGTGGCCGCTCCTTGAACTAGAGGAGGGAATGTTTGGTGACGTCACAAACGCCCAAAACGGGCTGGCCAACAATGCCAGCCATCGCCTGCATCTCTCGACCCGCTCAGCTCCCCCTACGGTTCCCATAACCGCTATAAACAGCACTGGTAGCGAACAATGCTCCCGGCTGGGCTAAAGCATCAGCGCTTTTGTGGAAGGGGGGAGAGTGGGATAAAAGGAGAGGAGGACAGGAACATGTGCACCCTGTATGTGCACATGTTCATAAAAAATTTTAAGGTTTAATCTCTCCATGCGTGTGTTCAGTGTGGTAGTGGTCGTCCTGAGTGGTAAGATCTTTAGCAACCCAAACGAGACAGAAGTTAAGGCCAAGATGAAAGCTTGAAGGGATGAGAAATGGTCAAACAAAGAGGAGTGTCACCGGTGCTATTGTTTGGACATGGGGACTTGTTTTCGTCCGAGCTGCAACTGAGTCCCTGAGCAGCGTTGTGTTCACCTCGCTTGCATTCGCAAAGCTGTGCCCTTAGTAATTTACTCAATTTAAAGTTCTAGCAGGTGTAAGCATGTAGCATGTGCTATTCTCCTCGTGATATGCTGAACAGCAAGGCTTAGCATCGCACCATCTTTAGGTCGTGTTAAAACTATATGTTGGCTCAACAATGCAGTATGGAAGGCAGCTCTCTTGCTAGGCAGAAAGAACAGCACCTTTGGCAACAACTAATCATCTCGCAACACTGGAATAACAGATAGCGCCTGTGGCATTGCAGGTTTCACACCTTGACGGTACATGGGATATATGTGAAAAGAAATCATTGGTATTAGTCAGCCCCGAGTAAGATAACGCTAAAGTAATATTTACTGCTTGGACCAGGGCATACACAGCAGCTCAACTTGTACGCTGGTGTGTTTGTTGCGTGCATGTGCACATCACTTATTACACCAACGGAAGGTGGAGTGCTGGCCTTGCTCTGTTGAATGGAGCATTGACTGTGCGGCCATTTCGTGTTGCGATTGTTGCAGTAAATTGCACTCCGTGTATCTGTAGACCATCCGATCAGGGCATGCATTCTCAACAGCGCAGCTATCAATAGTGGATACTGAGCATGGCAATGGGCCTTGAGCATCGATGTAATTGCTATCGCACTGAAAACATTCATTTGGCTACCCTTGTCAGGCCTATTCAGTTAATTTGGATGGGCCAATTTCTGTCAGCATAAAAAGTTGAAGGGCCGAAATTTCGTGCCCTTGAAGATTTTGGCACTTTGTGTAGGGCCTGTATTGGCATCATGCGAGTGCCACTGTGCTGCCCGTGAATAGTACTAGTGCAGGCATGACTAAAACTATGTTACCTTTCATTTGTGACCTGTAATATGGTTTTCATGTTTTTGTTGTCTCAGAAAATTTAAGATTTACGGCATAGGCTGTACAATAAATGTTTTACAGCCGTTCCTAGCGTGCAGTAGTTGTAAACAATTGTGACATATGTTTCGGTTATGACCGTAAAACCTGGCCAGGCAAATTAGTGATTTAATTAATGTAGTGTAAATCTAGCATACCAAATATCTCTAAGGAATATCATGACAGTGGTCACAAAAATTCACCATTGGTGTCCATGGTAATTGCTGTCATAGTAAAATCGAGGTCAAACTACAATTTTCTTTTCTTCCCTGTCGAAACCTTCGAGCTTGTGCGTCAGAGTGATGTCACGGATTTCAGTCTGTTTCCTCTTATTTGTGCCATTGTGATGCTGTAAGTACTCCTGAAATTTGCTGTAACATTGAATTTTTATTGATAAAAATTTAGCTAGGCACGCGCCACCAATCATTTTTGCAGCGCGCCTGGCTTGCCAAGTGTGATCAGTATGATTTGTTTTTGTTTTTTTGTTCGGTATTATACGTAATAGTATGAGTAAAGCTGTTTTCATCTGTAGAGTTTTTTTAAATATAGTGTGCCATGTACCCTTTTAGGAAGTTGAAATGGCTCCAGCCAAGTTTGTAGAGAGCCCAACATTTCAGGGCCGATTCAGTCCCTTCCTCCGGGGGTTTCGACATTTGCCCGCTTGCTACCGTGGCCGAAGGATCAACCTTCTAAGGAGCAACGCCCAGGCGTAGTCGACAAGGTGCTATGTTCTGAGTGTCCAGCCAGCTACATAGGTGAAAGCAAGTGTTTCCCAGAAAGAATACGCCATTATAAGAACAACGTCAGGAAGATGGAAGTGCAACGCTGTGCTCTTGCAGAGCACTGTGAGAAGCACGACTATAAGATTGACTTTGGCTGCGCTTCTGTTCTAGAAGCAGAAAAGAATCCGGGAAGGAGGCTCTTACTCAAGTCCTGGCGCATTCAGCACACGCCTGCAAACGTGAACTGATCGCTAGGAACAGTGCCCTCAGTATACGTTCACAGCCTCCTAAACGTGAGGGAAAGGGAAAGCCGGAGCCGTGGTGAAACAACATGCGGAGATGCTTCCATGATGAACACAGTCACCCCCTGAGGAAGGGACCGAATCGGTCCCGAAACGTCGGGCTCTCCACGAACTTGGCTGGAGCCATTTCAACTTTGCAAGTCTCCTAGCCAGCCAGACAGACTGCTGTCAAAATGTTTACATTTGAGCCATGTATTCTACGTCATTTTTCATAGAATATGCAATCTTAGATTACTAGGTTGTCAGATGACTTCAGGGGCCCACAATAGTGGCTCAGTGGCTGTGGTGCTGCACTGTTCAGCACGAGGTCACAGGTTCGATTCCAGGCCACTGAATCTGCATTATAAGGGGAGCAGAATCCAAAAACACTTAACTACTGTGCTTTGAGAACATGTTACAGAACTCCAGGTGGTAAAAAATAAACCATAGGCTCTCAAATGTGGTGTTGCTCTTGACCTACTTTACAGTCTTGGGACATAATGCCCTATAATCTGTGATTATGAGTGTGTACAGGGATTTCAGTGTTTGTTGGTGTTGATTTTTGCCAACAGTGGACAACGTTGCTTTTAATCTTGTAACTTCATTCGAGCTGCATTGAAAGAGGAGATCTTGTTAAAGTATTTGGCCAAAGTACAATTTGCTTAACTTACAACAATCATTTCATCACAAACTGTCAAGTGTTGATTAATGAGTCTCTGTCCATAAATTTCAGAGAGCCTAGCAAAAATTCCAGAGCTGGCTGTGCTGGGCATCACAACAAACGGGCTGGTGTTGTCGAAAAAAATTCCCGACTTGAGGAATGCAGGTGAGGATTCATTTGTTGCTCGGGAGTGCGACTACTCTCTTGCACTTGGTAGTGTTGTGCGAATAACTGCTTTAAAACACAGGTTTGACGCACGTGAACATAAGCCTTGACACCCTAGTACCTGAGAAATTTGAATTCCTGGCAAGGCGCAAAGGCTGGCATGTGGTGAGGAAAAGCATCGACGACGCACTGGCAGCTGGCTTTGACTCCGTTAAGGTGATCATCGTTTTCATGTGAAGTCACCATGAAGAGATGCAATGCCATGATTACACAAGAGTTTTGAAGACAGTGTTGCCAAATCATTGTATTGTTTTAACTGTGATTGTGGCTTAGTGGCTGCGGCATTACACCACTAAGCACTAAGATATGGCTTAATTCCCAGCCTGAGTAGCTATTTCTTGGTAGGGGAGCAATGTAAGAACACTCCTGTATCTATGCAGGGTGTCCCAACTGTTGCGCAGCAAGATTAAAAAAAAAAAAGAGGAACAATGTTACATGAAGCAAACCTAATGCATATTGTTCCCAGTACACTGGAGTAGCCACTGCTATTTTGTTAATTAATGAGGCCCAAGTAATTGGTCATAGTTATATTTGTGACTCGACCAGACCTCACTTAATTATCAGTGTCAACGAAGCATATGTAGGCATGTTCAAATGACATTCAATACTGCTATTTTTAATGACGTACTAATAGTAGGCTCATTTTTTTGCTGGTTGATAAAGAAAGCCTGCAAAATATGAAAAATAACACGGGCTGAAACTGCAGCACGCATCAGGAAGCACTGCTCTCAAACAAGCTCATTGCGAGGTAGCCATTATCAAAAAAAATAATGCGGAAAGAAAAAAAAAAGTTGACTGCCCTATCTGCCACTCCCCAGCCAAACAAAATGCGTCGCTTTGGTCTTGCAGAGTCGGGCTGTTATCAGAACAGCACTTCGGCTGCATTATCAATGAGTAAAGTCAGCCGTGAGATATGAGTAATGATAGCGGTGAACCATTGAGCAGAAGGAATTCCTGCAAAATTGCAACGCATGTTGGCACCCGACCTGTACCCTTGCCAAAGTGTAGAATGCTGTCTCTGGCAGCAGACAACAGGCAAAGTGGTTGCTTGCAGTAATCTTATTTGAGGGTGCTGGTTTCTTCTGTGGGTGGGAGCGTAATCACGTGTTATTTTTTTTATTTTGCGGGCTTTCTTTATCAGCCGAAAAAAATGAACATGCAATTATACATTGTTGGAAAATAGCGCAGCTAGATGTCGTTTAAACATGCCCACATATGCATCATTGCCATTTTGATAATTCACTGAGTACTTGTTGAGTTACAGATGTAATTATGACTGATTAGTTAAACCTCTTTAATGAAAACATTAGTAGCGGCTACTCCAGTGTACTAGGCTTGTTTGGCGTAATGCCGTTCCTCGTTTATTTAATATGCTGCGTGGCAGTTGGAACACCCTGTATATAGGTACACATTAAAGAACCTTGAAGGTCAAAATTAATCAAGAGAACACAACAGTGGCTTACCTCAATCATGTCGAAGTTTCAACATGTGATATTCTTACAATCTAATTTTTAATTTAAACTGCATTCAACTGTGTTCATTTGTTCAACCAAAACTAAATGACGTTGTATCACCCAGGATGGCAGAAAGTTGGTCTAGTTGGTTAGAATCGTGGTGGAAAAATGACGTGTCTATAAAGTTGTGCCAACACATCTCTTTATCTTTTTTTTTTTTATGTTGCCGTATGTAGCTTATCACTTGCTTACCATGGCTGCAAACCTTGATTGCTCAAGCACATGACAGTTAATTATTTGGAGATGTTTTTATAGCACCCCGTTACAGGTGCGATTTCAAAAACCACCGACAAAGGTGGGATCAGGAAAGTTCTATAGTGAACACCACTGGCCATGTGACCACACAAAACAGCTGCTCACAGTAATGCACCCTCTTGAGTACAAAGTTGACAACTGTGTCAGAGAGCACACATAACAGATGGCAGCCATCAAACGTAATGTTGTTTGTTGTTGGTAGTTTCCATCTCATCCAAATTGTTATCGATGTTGCAAGGTGCTCTCTTTAGCAATCACTTGAGAGGCATACACTATAAAATTTATTTTGAATATGTTCTAGGCTATATTTGCTGTTGATATTTATTAGGTGATGTGTGTGTGTGTCCTCACAAATAAATCTTGCAAATTATCATGCCTTTAAAATTTTGTGGCCGCACTTAAAGCTTTAACACTTTAATTCCCACAGGCAGTCTGCACAGTGCACTCAGCTGGAAATGATTTGTGAAGGCGCTTACTGTTCAAACTAATACCCAGAAAAAAACATGCACATTTGATAAGTATTTTACTACTGCCACGTTTGTTGCAGTCAGGAATGAGAAGTTCAAAAGTTGAAAAAAGGGAACGATGCATTGAACTCTTGGAAGCTTTCAAGAGGCATGAAAAATTTGAAAGTTGGTTTTTTCTGTGTCAACACACAGGTAAACTGAACACTTCTTGCCTGGTGCATGACTGCCACTAGCACAGGGGGCACTTTATTTGAGCTATCTTTTTTAGCTTTATTGAGCTCTCAAAGTTGCAGTAAATTAATTAAAAATAAACAGAACTGCAATGCACTGCAAATTGCAGTGCACTTTCTTGGCCTATCCGGAAAGCTGGACTTCGTAGTCCTGAGTGCCACCCACAAACGTGTATGCAAGCCTGAACTGAACATAAAATTGTCAGTAACCAATAATACAAAAATACTACACTCTGGGCTCATTCCGCAGGCTTCGCCATAAAGACTATAGGCATTTATAACTAGATTATTGATGCAGCGCTAAAAACAAAGACGTACGGAACATAGAGTGCACAGGACAGCGCTCGTCCTGTGCACTCCATGTTCCTTACGTCTTCGTTTTTAGCGCTGCATCAATAATGCAAGCGTTCCAACTAGCCCAACTTTCCATTCTACTGTGTTATAACTAGATATTACAAGTAATAGGCCAAGAGAAGCATGAAAAAGCCGGTAACTCACCGTGTTTGTCTGCCGCACGTGTTTTTCATGTTTGCAATGAAAGAAACGACCACTTGGGCTACCCGTAGTGCCATCTACCAAGCGTAAGTGGAAGCTTGAACTTCCACGTTTTGTGGCAGCTGGGAATCAGGGGTCTCAGTGAAATTTGGAGGAAAAAAAAATCAAACAAAACTGCAACAAATGTTGCACCTGGGATATAAAGGGTTAACACGTGTTGACTGAAGACAAGGATAGTGCTCGTCCTTGGCTGCTATTCTGTCCATATGTGTTTGCTATTTTGGCCACTGTTTAGAAAACTCAGCTGCCGTTTGGTCAAGTGCTAACTACTGCGATTTAAAAACAGCCAGCAAACAAGTATTATCGTGTTGACCAGTACGTTTTCGATGCCTTGCTTGTTACCAGGTAAACTGTGTGGTGATGAAGGGAATCAATGAAGACGAACTGGTCCACTTTGTGAAGCTCACAGAATCTAATGTAAGTAACATAAATTGCACCTAGAGGAATTTACTGCATTGCTGAAACGAGGTTTGTGAAAGCCTCCTGAATGCCTCTGTTTCAGAATCTTGAAGTGCGATTTATAGAGTACATGCCCTTTGATGGGAACAAGTGGAGCAGGCAGAAGCTTGTCCCGTTCGAGCACATGTTGTCGGCTATAAAAAAGGAATGGCCCACGCTGGAACGGCACGAGGACGGACCAAATCATACCTCAAAGGTAATATGCTCAACAAGACATGAGGTGTGTTCAAAAAGAAACCGAACTTTTGCTGTGACACCCTTACTGCTTATGGTACAACATTTTAAGTGATGTCCACCTCAAAGTAATCCCCTCTACTCACCATGCACTCTTCCCATCGTATCTTCCATTTTGGAAAGCGCACTTTGGAAAGCGCACTTTCTGGTATGACGCAGAGGTCTCTTCGTGGATTGTCCTGGATCTCCTCTACGGTTTGGAAACAACGTGCTTGTAACGTGGTTTTCAGCATGGGAAATAGAAAAACGTCTGCAGGGGCTGAGTTCGGAGAATATATAGTAGTGGGTGGGGCACAACAGTAGTGCTGTGTTTTGCTAAGTAGCTGTGGACAAGGAGCGACGCGTGAGCTGGGGCGTTGTCATGATGCAACATCCAAGCCTGATTTTCTCACAATTCAGGCCTCTTACTGCGCACAGAATCTCTCAAACGTGCTAGGATTTCCTGGTAGACTTCTTTGTTTACCATTGGGCCATGTGGTACAAATTCCTGAAGAACACTGCCTTTGCAGTAAAAAAACACAACCAACATCACCTTCATTTTTGACCAACTCATGCATGCTTTTTTTTGGTCGAGGCGATCCTTTGGCCACCCTCAGGGATGACTGTCCCATCGTTTCAACATCATAGCCATAAACCCATGTCTCATCGCTTGTTATGATGTTCTTAAAGTTCTCATCGTCATTGGCAGTGGGGAGCAGTTCCTGGCTGATTTCAACACTGGTCTGCTTCTGTTCGTCAGTCAACAAACATGGCACGAATTTTGCACTGACACGACACAGCCCAAGTTTGTCACTCAAAATTTCATGACATGATCCTACGCTGATACCCAGTTCGTCAGCGACTTCTTAAACAGTCGGACGACGATTTCCACTAATCACAGTTCGAACTCTCTCGACGTGGTCCTCATCTGTTGGTGTGGAAGGTCGTCCAGGCTTGAGATTGTCACCAAGCGACATTCTTCTGTCTTCAAAATGATTGAACCACTCATAGCACTGTGTGCGACTCGTACAGTCCTCCCCAAATGCTTGGCTAATCAACTTAAATGTCTCTGTGAAAGTTTTCCCAAGTTTTTAGCAGAACTTCACACACACACACGCATGTTGTTCTTCCAGTTCCTTCATTGTCAGTGGCACCAATCTGAAGAACAGCTTGTTCATTTGCTCACTTTAGTGGCTGCAGATCGTGAACTAGCAGTTAGAGTGAAACACAGCAAATGACAGTTTATTGTCTAAACATGCCGCTACACGTGCTTAGTAGCCGCAGCGCGCTCCCTTTGGCGGTTTGTGCGCTTCTTCAAAAGTTCAGGTTTCTTTTTTAACACACCTTGTACTTCACTGTTAACTTCTGTGCCAGCATTTTGAACAGTACCTTGGATGGAAAAAGATCATATAGTACACTTCATGAAGTCAGTATTCTTAATATTCCACTTTGTCTAAAGCTAACCACGCAGGTGATAATCACTGTAGTTAATTGGATGCACATTTTGAAACACGTAGCATGTGAGCATCAGACTTAAGTTCAAGGGGCCCCGCAACACTTTTCCAAGTAATGATCAAACGACCTACCTATTTGAGTTAATTGCCTTAGGAATCGACTTCTGCAAAAATTTTGGAATCCGTCAACTACAAGGAGCATGTGTTGGGCTAGTTGGTGAGACATTATTATGTGAACATAAACTGCGCTTAGGACAACACCCCAGTTGAAGTTAGTCAGGACGACAGTTCTTAGTCTGCATTCGTCCTCTCTACTTCTACTCTGGCGTCTCATCCCAAGCGCAGCTTAAGTTCACATAGTGTGGCCATGTGGTGGCATGCCGTGGCGACCGCAGTAACTGCAGCTCACGATGCTCAAATCTGGCAATGGTCATAAGCCAAATTGAGCTTATGGTATTGTTTGTCAAGAGAAGAGCGAGCGACTTTTAGGGGTCTTTGAAACTTAATTGTAAATTTCATGCTGCGTGCTACGCTTTAATGTTTGGCTCACATGTTTGCAAGAGCCTCGACTACTGATTGGCAGAATTTTCTGACCAATGTTCAAAAAGTGTTGCAGAGCCTTTTCAGTCACTTTTGTTGGGAACATAATGACAACCTAATGTGTTTAACTCCAAATGTCAGGAGATTGTTTAAAAAAACCCTGACAGGGAAATCTTTGCCTGTAACTTTTTTACTTTAATTTGTAGCTTTGTGTCTGATAATGCTGAAATTGTATCGTAAGTCCTCTAACATATATAATTAATGCTAGTGTAGTCAAGTGTAAACATTTTCAGCATTATTGCGAAATGCCTGCATAAAATCACAAGAAACTAGCGTCCTACCACGGGGGAGCGCCTAAGATCATGTGCGCTTTAGTGACGTTGAAACCGCAGTTGTCAAATCGGGGCCCCGTGCTGAAATGTGGGTGCTTCGGTATGAGTTAAGCCTGTTAAGCATTCATGAGACCGTCAAGAGCGTGTCCCTTCAGAAAAAGGAGAAAATATTCCTGGCGTAAGCAGCCACAACTACCTTGTCCACTGCCCGGCAACAGAGCGAGAGGAGCGAGGAACAATAGCCCTTGGCCGATGACGGTCGGGGTATTGTGTGTGCCCCGGAAATATTTGGTGATATTGTTACGGGGAGAATCTCTTTACTATCGACACACACAATAAATTCAGTGGCTGACAAGATGGCGCTCAGCTCGCAGGGTCTGTCCCCGTTGTCTTCTTTCCAATCCTCCTCGTCGTCCTCTTCAGCCCGTTACATAATTTCCCGTCGGCTGGAGCACCGACCCGGTGCTAATCAGGAGGCAGGCGAATGATATGGCTTGAGCCGGGTAACATGCACTATGTCAGTACGAGGGTGGACGACGGCGGGATCAGTAGGGGCGATTTCGTAGGTGACGTCGGTCACTTGACGTAAGATGCGGTATGGGCCTGAATAGCGTGGGAGTAACTTCTCCGAAAGTCCAACGCGGCGTGAGGGGGGACCAAAGCAGGACTAGACTACCGGGTGCGTAGTGAACGTCACGATGGCGAGCGTCATATACGCGCCTCTGATTGTCCTGCGCGTCCGCTAGTCGTCGTCGAGCAACTTGGCGCGCCTCTTGGGCCTTCGTTATTGCTTCCCGAGCGTACTCCGACGTGTAACTTAGTCCTGTCGGCAGCAGCGTGTCGAAAGGTAGCGCAGGGTCGCGGCCGAACAAAAGAAAAAATGGAGAAAACCCAGCGGTGTCGTGTCGAGAGGAATTGTAGGCGAATGTGACAATATCAACAATACCTGTCTTACCCTTAGAACGTCGCACGGGACCCCGATCTATGTCATACCAGTGGCAAAGTCGCATGGTGCTGCCAACTCATATGAGCACTCACGCTTACATTAAAAGCAAATTAAAATATCTTAAAGGCAATATTCGCCACTAATATTCTGTTGGAAGTGCCTACGTATACAGGACAATCAAAGAACACAAACATCTTGAGGTTTCAGTTTTGGTGTCAGGGGTCCTTTAATTCATAGATAACCTTGGCAGTTCCATTTAGAACATGGCCTCTAATTGTCTGGTTGGCTTCTCGGTGGTTAGTCTGATTTCACACACAGCAACAGGTCAGATGGACATCTTCATTACAATAAGGAAAAAAGTAAGTGTTAAACACATCACTATTTGGACCGCTGGTTAGCATTTGGTTACAGTAGTTTGTGACACTCGGCTTTTTCATACAGTACATAAATGCTTTCATCATCAAATTGGATTCTTTTGAAGGACTGTGTGTAGCCTGTGTGATGGGTGTCTGGAAGTAGCTTGGTTTTAATTTGCTTGTGAGTGAAATGGCAAAGTGAAGTGAAGTTTCAAAAGTTATCATTTCCACGGCTTCTCATGTATTGTGTTAACACAAAACATATGTACTTTCTCGTTGCGGCTCATTTGTCTTGTATGAGTGTAACCAGGCTTCTGCCCTCTTGTTTTACGAGTGAAACACCTGTTTATATTTTTGCTTGCGTAACATATAATACCCTTATTCATAAGACATGGTGCATGTGTACACCTTTACCAGCGCACAGCTTGTTTGCTAACATCATGTTGATAATCACTTGGGGGGTTCTGGTATGCAACAGAGTTCGAGATTGAAGGCTTTGGTATTAGCTTGTGATAATTTAGATTTATATAACTTGAAATGTAATTCAAAGATTTTCTTGGTCCATAGTGTTTTCTGGTGCGTGCACTGATAGAACAAAGTGATTTGAGGGCTCTCTAAAGTCTCTTGAAACATTTTCACTGAAAGTTTTCACCGAAGCATGAAAAATTCAACTCAGCCCACTTTGTTGGAAAGGCTAAGGAATCTTGAGAAACCAAAAATAGCATCTGTGTGTGTTGTGTGTGTGTGTTTGTGTGTGTGCTCTTTGTTTTTGTTTGTGTTTTATTGTGCGCTAAGCTACGATTTCCTTTTTACTTTTAACATGTTTACTGCAGTTATTCAAAGTACCTGGTTGGACCGGAAAGATTGGTTTCATAACTTCTATGACGGACCATTTTTGTGGAACTTGCAACCGTATTCGGATTACAGCTGATGGGAACCTCAAGGTTTGTTATATATTAATATAAGTTTCAGGAGTCACTCTTTCAAGAAACATTCAAAATATTTATAAATACGAAGTGTCTCCAATGTGCACAGCCTATTGCCCTGCATTGTCAAATGTTCTGTTGTGCACATCCATGTGCAAAGCCTTGACCGGCTCTTGTTCGTTAAGAAAAGACTATACACATATAGTGTGGCTTAGAGTTACTGTATATGCTACCTCTAGGTAGCAGAGTTGCGCATCCGTTTTCCAAACGCCGCTAGCAACCATGCCCTGCGGAGAAGCTGATGCACAGGCCGCGCCTGGAAAACATGGCCGCGCCGTGGAAAGCGGGTGCCGTCCACCTAGAATCTATCAAGTCACCGTCGTGCGCTCTGTACCTCGTTAGCTACGAACTGGTGCTTTTATTTGCTTTAGATTCATGTCCTTAAGCTTCGACAGCAAAGTATTTACGTCGATTCGGCACCGTTATCGAAAAACATACTGAAATAATCGATACTGTACGCTTAGCGAGTGGCGATGGGCGCACCCGGAATCTCGGAGGACTTATATTATGTGTTTGTCAGTTGTTTATTATGCTCCATAGCTGGCGCCTTTTGACTTGGCGGCAGCGGTGGCGCATGTTTTTCGGCGCTACGATACGCCTTTGCGTTACCGGATAGACTAAAAAACGCTTTTGAACTCCCGTGACACAGTCCCTGAAAGTAGGTGTTTCTTCCTTCATCGTCGGTCGTTGACACGCGAGGCACATCGACTGTGATCGGCGACACGCTTTGTCGATCGGCGACAGGCTTAAGCAAGTCGCCTGCAAAAACAGAGTGCGGTTTCGCCGCATAGCTATGGTTGCTAGCCAGGCAAGATGGCGGACCTATGCGCAACTCTGCTCCCGTAGGGAGCATATACAGTAACTCTAGTGTGGCTCACTAGGTTTCCCGCATATCGTGCAACCTGAAACATAAGTGTTTTGGGCCTATGAGTAGGTAGAAACATTGTAAAAATTGTGAAGTACTGTTAATGATTCATTGTAACAAAGTAAGTGCACATCATCAGCCTGTCGACGGACTGGCATTCTTGTTGCATTTGAAAAAGATGCTAAAAAAATGTTTTGTGTGCGTTTGTAACAAAGCAATTTCTTTGCCTTCTAATTCGATTGTAACCATTTCTGTTGAAAAACAGGCCTTCACCTGTATAAAAATAACGTGATTGAAGAGGTTGATTCATTGTGGTCAGTAGCATGCAAATAGACCATAGAAAAGAGTGATGGTGGGAAGATAACTTTTGAAAGCTTTTGATTGTTTTGTAGCAGTTTTAATATTGGCTCTTTCTTTGTGTGCCCCTTTGGTGCCTCATGATTTTGCACTGCTTGTAGGCGTGCCTAGAAGGACTGATGATACCAAGCAAATGGGTTAATACAAAATGGAATGATTCTCATCCACTCGATTGTAGCATGAAGCTTCAGGGGAAGTCGATGTGAATTTCTCAGAAGGCGTCACACTCGAAGTTAAACTTGCCCTGGTTCGTGACTCGATCAAAACCAGGACCATCGCGAAGGCAGAGATGACAGTCAGACGTTCACATTCTTCCGGCCTGTGGGCCACAGCACAACTGATTTACCCATAGTGTGGAAGACACTTTAGAAAGCAACGTCATAATTTGTTAAGGGAATATAGTTTCTGGAAGAGTAAGTTAGGTAACTAACTTTGTACCATTCGCAGGTGTGCCTGTTTGGTGATCACGAGGTTTCCTTGAGGGATGCTCTACGAGGCAAAGCTTCATCGGATGAGCTCCTAAGCATTATTGGCAGTGCGGTGTTGAGGAAGAAGTTTAGCCATGCTGGCATGGACAAGCTGTCGACGCTGAAGAACAGGCCAATGATACTTATCGGGGGGATAGTGTGCTCTTTTTGCATGAATTGTTCTCCAGCTAAGTTTTATTGTAGATAGGTAACATATTTTTTTATGTGCTTAAGTTAATGTTAATAAACATTGTTACAAAAAATTTTCACGTTATAGTCCATTATCTTCTTCCCTTCTGGTTTCATAACCATACTTCTGTCCTTATAACCATATCATGGTTGTGGTTCATAAAATCCCAGAAAATATTATTATTACTGTCGGCTTAAGACGTTTGTAGGTTGTGGAAATTTAACCCTTTCATTGCAGAGTATTTTTCTGACTGCTCTTCTCTCCCTGCTACATTTCCTTTGCATGGGAGTTCTGTGGAAATTTTATGCTAGTAATACGCCACGATGCTCTGCAGGACATTTAAACCTTGTAGTCACCATTATCTCGTTTAAATAAATAATTGCACTGATCACAAATCAACGCTTAACTAAGTATCAAGTAATTAAGTGCTAATTAGGAGGTCAGAAAACTCTGTGTGGCATTCTTCGAAGCAAGGCACCACTCAAAACGGCACCTGGCAGCTGGAATACAGATAGCGAGATTCCCCTCACAGCTTCGATGGAATCTCCATGTGAAGACAGACTTGGCAGACTCGTGTTGGTTTCGGCTTCGCCGCAGTCAATGGTATTTGCGACGAGAAGTGGTGCGCTGTCAGCTGTGTTGTAAATTTACCCTTAAGCAGGCATCTCACCACCTCACTGAAAAAAATTTCTGGCTATGCTACTGCCAGATGGACGAAATTCCCGGAGCCCTCCACTACAGAACAGCGCGACAGAGAAGGACTAGCGAAGAACATACACACAGCGCTGACTTAGTTGCCATGGCAGATAAAGGGTGTTCCGCGCGTGTCCGTCATAAAAGAGCGGCCCGTGAAAGCGCTTGTCGAATAACCATAAGCGTGCGCAGGGTTCACCTTCAGGGGGGGGGCGAAGGTTCGTCGCAGCGCCGCCCCCCCCCCCTCCCTATTATGTCAATGTATGGGGCTGACATTGCGCCCCCCCTACAATGTATAGAACTGGCTTTGCGCCCCCCCCCTCCCCCCCCCTTCCCATGCGCACGCCTATGCGAATAACGATATCGTTAATAAGCTTGTCGGCACGACAGCGACGACCGAACGTAAGTGGCCTCGCGTTTTCGCAATGCGGCAGTAGCTGTACTGCTTCAGTTCCAGCAGGACGACGCATTGAGAAGCATCATCATTATAAAAAAAAAAAAAACGCTCGCGCACAGACAAAAGAAGGGTAAAAACGATGACATGGTTCTTTCCTTCTTTTGCCTTCATGTGTGCGCGCTGTTTTATGATGATCTACCAACTCGCCCAAATGGCTACTTTGGAAGGATCGCTCCCGTATTCAGCAACCACAGCGTAATTCATCTGACCATTTCATTGGACAGGTCATATATTTGATGCCACGTGCCCCATATGTTACGAAAGCGACGCCACCCTCAAACACGTGCTATGGGAGTGCGAGGCGAGGTGCACGAGCATTAACCCCGATGCTGTCTCGGCCAGATGGGTGGCTGCGATTCGCAGTCAACGCCTGGTCGATCAGGATGCCTCAGGACGACGCGGCCGCCATAGGCGTGCGCACAAGGGGGCCGGGGGGAGGCCGTCCCCTAGTCACCTAAGAACATATTGCCACGCGCGTTTCGTATTATACTTTTGCCTATTTGGTTTGCGCCCACAAAGACTGTAAGCAATGCTCAGCGCAAACCGCGTCTCATTTCTAGAAGCTTCGCGATTATTGTAGATCGTTGTGTTAGGATTGCGCGCAAGACGCGAACACGCGAGCTTATTCCAGAGCTTTCGCGACAACCAGTGATAAGGCTGGAACATTCGAAGACACGCGTATAAATGTCGACGCGCTTCACCGCTTGTCAGATGATCGACGGCCGACGCTCCGTTCGCCGCTATCAGTGCCAGTGCTTATTGCTCTAATCTGACTTTACGTTTCACGGCCACAAGTTCGGCCAAATAAAGAGTTTCTTCTTTGAAACGCCGACCGTTCCCTTCGTCGACGTCACGACCACGTGACATCTGGTGGAGGTGCTGCTTCGTCCATGCTCCGGACGCCCCCGCGAGGCGCTGACCCAAGCCCAAGCCGCGAAGAAGACGACGTAAAGGATAACCCTGTTCGTCGCACCAGCCGCAGGCAGCAGGGACTACAGCCAGAGCACGGGCTCCTGCCGGAAAATACCAGGACAACCAAGGACAATGACCTCGACCTCAGGCACGATGACAACACCTGCGCAGCCTACACCCTTCCTGCTTCAGCAGCCCAGGGAGCCGCCGATAATTCCGGGGGTCATAGTGCGAGGACCCGGAAAGCTGGCTCGAAGAATATGATCCGGGTTGCCGTCTTCAACCATTGGAGCAATGAAGACAAGCTGAGGCACGCGTACTTCGCCTTAGAAGACGCCGCTAGAACGTGGTTCGAGAACCAAGAGTCGACCCTAACATCATGGGACGTTTTTCGAACCAAGTTCCTGGCTATCTTCGCTAACGTCGTCCGCAAAGAGAGAGCCGAAACTCTGCTTGAAACCCGCGTCCAGCTCCCCAACGAAAGCGTCATGCTCTTCACGGAAGAAATGACCAGACTCTTCCGCCACGCAGACCCCGAAATGCCTGAAGACAAGAAGGTTCGGCTGCTCATGCGAGGAGTTAAACAGGAGCTTTTTGCGGGACTGATGCGGAACCCTCCGAACAGTGTTCACGAATTTGTCTCGGAAGCGACGACAATCGAGAAGACCCTGGACATGCGCAACCGGCAGTACAATCGCCGTTCGACGCCACAGCTCACCGATATCCAAGGGCTCTGCACCGCCGACCTGCGCGAAACGATCAGAGTGATCGTGCAGGAAGAGCTGCGAAAATTCTTGCCTCCATCGCAGCCTCAAGTGGATTCCATTGCTGACGTCGTGCGCCATGAGATCCACCAATCCCTGGGCGTCCCTCACCAAGCAGAGCCACAGCCACAGGCTATGAGCTACGCTGCTGCTGTCCGCCGTCCCGCTACCCCTCCCCGCCCTCGTCAAGACGTCACTCCACCGCAGTTCCGTCGTCAGACACCACCGCCGCCACCATCGACGTCATACCGCCCGCCAACCGGCCAGCGCTACGCGCCAAGGAAAACCGACGTTTGGCGCGCTCCTGACAACCGCCCGCTCTGCTACCACTGCGGGGAGGCCGGCCACACCTACCGCCGCTGCCAGTACCGACAGATGGGGCTGCGTGGTTTCGCCGTCAACGCACCGCGTCCACAGCCAGGTGAACCACCTCGCGACATTGACGACTACCTCACCGGAACACAGTGGCAAGAGCGACGACCTTCCCGCTCGCCGTCGCCCGGCCGCTACATGTCACCGCACCGCCGGCAGTACACTGGCCCAAACCGGGGCCGGTCGCCTAGCCCGTATCCGGGAAAACTAAGGGCAGCAACCGATGGAGGTGCGGTTGCTGTACGACGAAATGCCGAAGATCCTCCGCGGCCGCCGACGACGACAACGCGAGGAAACCAGAACACGACGCGAAGCAGACGAAGCCCTGCCGACGAAACGTCGCGGGCCGACGAAGACGTGACGACGCAACGAGGAAGCAGCGCAACAAATCGACGTAGCCGTGATCCGACGCCGCGACCCAACCAGCAACGGACGAAGACGAACCAGCGACCTCGACGTAATATTCGACGGTCACAACGTCACCGCTCTCGTCGACACTGGAGCCGACTATTCCGTCGTCAGTGGGCCTTTCGCGACGAAGCTGAAGAAAGTGAAGACTGCTTGGCAAGGCCCTGAAATCCGTACCGCTGGGGGGTCATCTAATAACGCCAGCCGGTGTTTGCACAGCAAGAGTCACCATCAATAACCGGACCTATCCAGCCAGCTTTCTAATCCTACAGCACTGCTCCAGGGAAGTAATACTTGGGATGGACTTCCTAAGTAAACACGGCGCCGTCATCGACCTAAGGTCTGAGTCGATAACACTAACCTCAGAAAAAGCACTGCCTACCCAGACGACGCCAGGGAGCCAAGCATTAAACGTGATAGAAGAGCACGTCACCGTTCCGCCTCTCTCTAGCGTCATCATTTCCGTCGGCACCGAAAAACCCGCAGACTTCGAAGGCGTCATCGAGGGTGATCAGCACCTGCTTGTAAACCGTCAGATTTGCGTCGCACGAGGCATCGTCCGAGTTGCGTGAAGGGAAAGCAACAGTGATGCTTACGAACTTCAGCAACGAATACAAGCACGTCAGCAAAGGCACGACGGTCGCCTACATCGAAGACATTGTGGAAACTAGCGACGCCCCCGCCGAGTTTACAGAACACGCTACGACGAACCAAGCTCATCAACTAACTTTCGACATCAATCCGAGCCTTCCGACGCATAAACAAGAACAGCTCAAAACCCTGCTCCTGCAATACAAGGATTGCTTTTCGTCGTCGTCCAGAGTTCGACAGACTCCAGTCGCACAACACCGCATCATAACAGAGGAAAGTTCCAGGCCACTACGTCAGAGCCCGTACAGAGTTTCAACGCGGGAACGCGAGGCAATAAAGAAACAAGTCGACGAAATGCTACGCGACGACATCATCCAGCCTTCAAAGAGTCCGTGGGCGTCACCCGTGGTGTTAGTGAAGAAAAAGGACGGAACCCTACGCTTCTGCGTCGATTATCGCCGCCTGAACAAAATAACGAAGAAGGACGTGTACCCTCTCCCACGGATAGACGACACCCTCGATCGACTCCACAATGCGAGGTACTTTTCGTCGATGGACCTCAAGACCGGCTAATTGGCAAATTGAAGTCGACGAGAGAGACCGAGAAAAGACCGCGTTTATAACACCAGACGGCCTCTTCGAGTTCAAGGTCATGCCCTTTGGTCTTTGCTCGGCGCCTGCGACTTTCCAACGGGTTATGGACACAGTACTGGCAGGATTGAAGTGGCAGACTTGCCAGGTGTACCTGTACGACGTCATTGTGTTTGCTTCAAACTTCGACGAACACCTCCGGCGACTTGACGCAGTACTTCAAGCAATCAAGACCTCCGGCCTCACTTTGAAGCCTGAAAAGTGCCGCTTTGCATACGAGGAGCTCTTGTTCTTGGGTCACGTGATCAGCAAGTCCGGAGTACGCCCCGATCCTCAAAAGGACAGCCGTCATCGCTACATTCCCGCCACCCGCCGACAAGAAGGCCGTCCGTCGATTTCTCGGCCTGTGCGCCTATTACAGGCGGTTCGTCAAAAATTTTGCCCGCATCGCCGAGCCACTCACTAACCTTGCCAGAACCGACGTCGAGTTCAAGTGGGAAACACCGCAAGAGGAAGCATTTCAAGAATTAAAACGACGCCTGCAAATGCCTCCGTTACTTGCGCATTTCGACGAACACGGCGAAACAGAAGTGCACACCGACGCAAGCAGCGTGGGACTCGGCGCCGTCCCTTGTGCAGAAGACGGACGGACTGGAAAGGGTTATCAGTTATGCTAGCCGGTCGCCATCCAAGGCAGAGGCCAACTATTCAACAACAGAAAAAGAGTGCCTCGCCATCATCTGGGCTACGTCGAAGTTTCGCCCCTACCTCTACAGTAGGCCCTTCAGAGTTGTGAGCGACCACCACGCCTTGTGTTGGCTAGCTAACTTGAAAGACCCTTCAGGTCGTCTCGCAAGATGGAGTCTCAGACTTCAAGAATTCGACGTTACCGTCGTTTACACGTCCGGACGAAAGCATTCTGACGCCGACTGCTTGTCTCGCGCCCCCCATCGACCCGCCGCCACAGGACGACCTTAATGATGACTGCTTCTTGGGAACCATAAGCGCCGATGACTTCGCCGAACGACAGCGAGCCGATCCGGAACTCAAGGGCCTTATAGAACACCTCGAGGGCAAGGCCACCATGGCTCCAAAGGTATTCAGACGAGGACTGGAGTCGTTTTTCTTGCGGAACGGCATTCTCCTAAAGAAAAACTTCTCGCCACTTCGGGCCGACTCCCTCCTCGTAGTACCTTCAGCGTTACGTCCCGAAGTTCTGGACGCTCTGCATGACGACCCGACGGCTGGACACCTTGGATTTTCCCGTACGCTCGCGAGGATACAACAAAAGTACTACTGGCCTCGCCTCGCTGCCAACGTCACCCACTACGTGAAGACCTGTCGAGATTGTCAACGACGGAAGACACCACCCACTAGGCCAGCCGGACTTCTGCAACCCATCGAGCCACCTCGCCGACCGTTCCAGCTAATCGGCATGGACTTACTGGGGCCGTTCCCGACGTCAAATTCCGGAAACAAATGGCTCGTTGTAGCAACGGACTACCCCACCCGCTACGCCGAGACAAGGGCGCTGCCCAAGGGCAGTGCCGCCGAGGTAGCAAAGTTCTTCGTCGAGAACATCGTACTGCGTCATGGCGCCCCGGAGGTCCTCATTACCGACAGAGGTACGGCCTTTACAGCGGAACTAACGCAGGCGATCCTGAGGTACAGCCAAACAAGTCACCGCCGGACCACCGCCTACCACCGTTCGCCGCTATCAGTGCCAGTGCTTATTGCTCTAATCTGACTTTACGTTTCACAGTCACAAGTTCGGCCAAATAAAGAGTTTCTTCTTTGAAACGCCGACTGTTGCCTTCGTCGACGTCACGACCACGTGACAATATCATGCTTACTGTGAAACACTGCCTTTTCTTTCTTTCCTTTTTGTCTGTACCGCATGTAATATATTTCTGGGAACCTTGAGGCACGATTTAAAATATGATATATACGTAGTACCGCCATCATTGACGGAGAGTGGGACGGAACAGGGGGCAATCCCCTCTTCCCCCCCGCCTCGCCCGAAGGAGCCGGACTTGAAATAAAGTTTATTCATTCATTCATTCATACGTATATTTGGTTTTACGAGCCAAAATCGCGATATGATTATGAGGCAAGTCGTAACGGAGGGCGGCGGAAATTTGGTGTTTAGCGCGCACTGACATCGCACAGTACACTCGTATATCTGGCATTTTGTCTTCATCTAAATGCGACCGTCGCGACCGGGATCGAACCCGCTACCTTCGGGACATCAGCAGTGCCGTAGCCATGTTCGACAACGGTGGACTTTATGTACGAGTAAAAGTAACGGAACGTGGTTTCTTATTGCAACGGATTAAAAAAAAAAAGTGTTGTGACAAGAGTTAAGGCAATGACTGCCAATATGACCAGCTTCATTATCTGCTCAGGTTCGTATATTGTAAGTCATGCCGGTAATTGGGTCGCAATTCAAGCAGTGGCGTAGCCAGGGGGTGGCACACCGGGCACGTGCCCCCCCCCCCCCCCGAAATTTTTTTTCGCCATGGCATACAGAGCGAAAAATGACCATTTCAAGGAGGTGCCACCCCCGAAATTAAGGAGGTGCCCCCCCCGAAAAAAATTTCTGGCTACGCCACTGAATTCAAGAGCACAAGATGTACGCACAAAGGCGACCGCATGGAAGCAATCCGACCTCTTCATGTCCTGCAGTTTAGGCGCTTCTGGAACATTCCGAGCCCGATGCACCGCATGGGCCATCCTTCGATTTTGTTTTTTTTTTTACATCTTATCTTCGATTTCTTCCGGAGCACGCCGCGCGCAGATCTCGCCGATAAGAGAGCCACGAACGATCCCGTGACGTAATGGCGCGCCATAGACTAGATAGCTGGCCACGCATGCGCGAATATCGGAGCATTGCCGTTAAAAAAATTGGTACGCGAGCGGCCGACCTCCATTTTGAACATGCTGTCAGGCGCGCTGCGCACGTTGCGAACGTCAGTTCTTCGGCGCCATGGAATGTCTTGCCGCGATGTTAATTCAGGCGCGGGGCGTGCAGTAGCAACAGTACGTGCGAGTCGCGTTTCAAATTGGTTTTATTGTGTGCGTGGACTTTACCCAGACTTCTGGAACTACGGAACCGCGTACAAGGAACCACGTCGCCTGGAGTTCGAGGACCACTGCGAGCTTCGTCTTCGGCATCGTAACATGTAAGCCCCCATATGAGGGGCCGGTGAGGGGTGGGGGGCCGTGTTCACCGAACAAACCGAAGTTTAAGCTAGGTTGGGTGTAACTTTAGTGAGCGTGTTCCTTGAACAAAGCCCCCACTTCGGGTCACCGTCCGTGACACAGACGCGCGTATACAGCTTACAGGCTTAGCTACACGGTTAGGCAGGTAGGTAGCTTTGTTAGCTGTGTCCACGGTAGGTGCACCCGTCGACCTGGAATGTCCGTGGAGCTCCCGCGACCGTCATTTCGTGCCAGTTTTTTTTCTGGTGCGTAGTGTGGTTTTCGCGGGCTGCAACACGGCGTTCCGGTGTTCGCCTCGCCGGCCTGTTGCTGCATTTCAAGAAACTGGCAACGTCTGAACTTCAAGTCTACACAACTCGTCGCGTCGGGGGCCTGCTACGGGCGGAAAGCAGGTGGGTTAACCCTTTAACCGTTCACTCGTGTTTTGCGTGTTCCTTTTGCCGTGTTAATCCTTGCCCTCTTTTGTTCCTTTTGTAGCTTCGACTTTTGGCTCATGGACCAGCCGTGGCTTCGCGCTCAAGCGTTACTCGTGAGTCTGCGTTAATTTTTTGACGAGCGCTTTTATCGTCTAACAAGTTTTACTTTCGTTACAGGAGCGCTGACGTAGTACGTACTGACACGCCCCGCGCCACTCCGGCGTATCTTCCGCACTGTCGCCGACGGAGTCGTTATGGCGGACGTGCGACCGGCACTGCATCGAGTAAGCATGACTTGTATTTCCACGAGTAGAACAGGGCCGCTTGCTTCTTCAGTCTTTGTTAATCTTAGCCATCGTTTTCTGAAGGGTCAGTATACGGACTTGTCGAAAAGTGTAGGTGTGCTAAAAGAGGTGACACCACCGTAGTAGCTAGGCGGCTTACTCGTTGCATTAACACTTGGGCCCTGCGGTTAACGCATTTGCCGCGGCCATTTTAGGCGCTTGTATTTCTTTGATAGCATTTCAGCGTGTGGGTGCCGCGTAGTGCTTTGCAATTTAAGAGCGTGCGGACACGCACGGTTGCTATAGTTTGGTATTCAAGCGTGTGCGGGCACGCGTGGTAGTTTTTAAAAATGCGTGAATTGGCCTGTTTTCTCCTTTGTGCTGGTCTATATTACCGTATACTTAAAAAATAACCTGTTGCTAGCTTTCAGTCCGTTTAATAACACAGGTGCACTGCGGAGGTAACAAACGCTACTGGTGGCTGTAGTCAATTATGCTGGGAATACTCTTATGCAGTCTTTACATTCACCAGGGTTTTATGTTGCAACGAGTTTCTTACTGATTCTGGGTCTTGCATGTAAATTCTTCCTGTAAATTTATGGCTCTTCAGATACGTGTTGCTGCTAATGTGTCTAATTAGTCTGTTCTAATTAATGTTGGGCCTAACATAGAAAAATTAGCCCTTACATTCCCCCCATCTTTCGGTCACAGCGAGGGTCCAGTTTTGGTAGGCTGGATGCGGATGCCTTATGGGAAAATACAAGGCATAGTTGGTCAGCTGCCAGCTCGTAAAAAGATCATGTGCTTCGTGATGCCAGCAGGCAGAAAGTTTTCCACGCTTGCAGTCATAGCTACCAGCAGCACTGACTAACACTCCCGGGTTATATACCCCATAAAGTGGACGAAGGTATGACCTCCGCTGTAGCTCAGTTGGTAGAGCATATGGGACGTAAAACCCCACATATTATTATTATTTTTAGTTGGTAGAGCATAGGACGAATTATTCAAAGGCCGCAGGTTCGGTCCCTGCCAGCGTCAAGTTCTCTTCGTCCACTTGTTCTCCAGTTCTTATCCTAATTACTACAAATAACACCCCCTCTACTTTCCTTGGCTTTCTTGTCGATTAGTTCTAATGTTGTGCCTAACAATATTTAAAGAAAGGAGCCCTTAAATTTCCCCTTTCGTTCATTGTTGACGTGCTATTTGTAATCTGCTAAAGCTAATTTATTTTTGGCGACGCACAAATTGGGATCAACTTTCCTCAAATTTCAAATTTGCCCAAAAATTTATAATGCATTCGATGTTAGATTCCAGGAAAGAAAAGAATTGTTATTTTGAGAGTTCGTGATGAATCTCAATCGATAATTACATATTTAATTACTTAGTGGTCATCTTTCCTTTTTACATAAATCAAATCTTAAATTCAAGATGCATGGGCCATTTGTTTCCTTAGAAACATTTATTTCCTTAGAAATTCCTTAGAACTTGGCTCGCTTGCAGAGCCATTGAACAAAGTTGTGCCTTCACTGAAGTGGTTGGCTGCAGTCTTGCACAGCAAATAAAGAATAAAGACAGGTGATGCTGAAAGCAGTTTTTAGTTGGGTAGTATTGCAATCAGCATTGGTGATGATTTGACTTCTGCGTCCGTGTTTTTATGCCTAGTCTATTCACATTAATACGTATGAACTAGCTCAGCTCGCTGTTATGCTACGCCAGTCACATTTCGATGGAGGCGATATGGTAGAGGCCCATGTACTGTGAGACGTCGGTGCACGTTAAAGAACACCAGATGGTTAAAATTTCCGGAGCCCTCCACTCGTAATCGCGAGTCTCTCATGATCATATTGTGGTTTTGGGACGTGAAACCCCAGATATTATCGCAGTTATTCTATCTTGCTCTTTCTTGGCCACCAGTCCCATGAACCGGCAAAACACAACTTGCCGAACGTGTGCGTTGCGTCTCAAGGGATTAATAAGTTCATTGACTTCTTCCCAGGAACGCTGACTGTCTTCACACACACACCCTGTGCCACATTGGTAGAAGATAGCCTGGTGGGCATCCTCGCGGCACTTCCTCGGGTAAGCACTTTTTCATCTCTACAAGCAGATTGAGCAAAGAAAATCGTGCTTCTAGCCGATTTAATCTCGGCCATCGCTCTCTGAAAAGGTTACCATGGGCATGTCAGTGTGCTAACACCCACCATAGTGACTTGGCAGCCATGGTGTTGCACTGATATGAGCTAAGGTGAGATCACTACGGTTATGATTGCCATCAATGGTAGTGCATATATGTTATGGGAGAAGCACCCGTATGTTTAGATAAAGGCAGGACATTAGCAAAATCTAGCTCCTTGAAAACATTTAGTCGAGAAATGCTTCAGTGCACCTAGCTCTACTGTTCGGTAAATCATGAAGATGGGAACAGACAGTATTGGGCAAGTGACAGTGATAGATCAACGGACAGGGTGCTGACTAGTTCCATCAGTCTTGTGTACAGCGCTGCTTGTTTCGGTCTCGGTAAATGCAGGCATTTGATCGACTTAGTCATGCACGAATTTGGCGTTAGTGCCTCTTTCTAGCCGGAAGCTAGCACACAAATACTGCAGTTACAAACCAGGAAGGCTTCCTTGGTGCTATAGAGTACAGCTTGAAGTTCCTGCGTCAAGTGTCCGCATTCCTACTCTGTTGTAAGCAACATAGTGGATATAAAATTGGACGGGGGAGGATGGTGAAATGGTGAGAATAGCAAGTGCTGCACGAGACTACAATGTGCAATAGTATTTTCACTCTGGCCGTCAAAGCCGTTCACTCTCTCGAGGCCAAGGCTCATTGCCGCCCTTGCTGAAGGGACTCGTGAAATCTAAACATGCGTGCAGCTTCGCCGAAATATTGCATTAGGCAATATTGTTGGTAATTTTCAACTGCTGAACCAATTCCATGTTGCTAGGTGCTGCGTAGATGGCTTTTAGTTCCTTACAGAAGCGTGCAGTAAATTTTTTTTCTGCCTAGAACAGACAGCAGTAGATGCTTCTGGAACTTCCGGAAGTATTGTGGCAAGCCTAATTGTTGAATGTTTCATCGGCTTGTATTATGTGCAGTGCAGGGCTGAGGGCTTGCTGGACGATTTGAAATTCAGTTTCCTGAAGCAGACTGTTTCATGCTTGCAAATTTCTTAACTTCTGTCGCTCCACCTAAGATTGCTGCCCTTGGCCATGCCTCCCACCTATTGATGCACATTGCACTGGCCGTCTGTCCTTCTGATGGCATGACCTGCACATGTTTTTTCTTATTAACAAACCAACCTTATCCTTATCTCGTGTTTTCCTTATTGTTTTTGTGGTTAGTGCATTTTGTAGTGATCTTTTATCCTGTTACCATTTCTGTGCCCTTATAACAAATGTAGAATAGTGTACAGAAACCTTAAGGAAAACATTAGATAAGTAAAAGGTTGGTTTGTAAACACAACCCTTCAGTGTTTGCTACAATATCTATAACTGCTATGTTACAATTCGCACGCTGTCTTCCTTAATTTCACCTGTTCTGATTCATCGCGCTCTGTGGCGCATAACTTTCAGTTCCTTTATTATTTCGCTCTCCGCCCCTTATGTTGTAACTAGCAAAGTGCAAAGGTTTTACACTTGCCGTTTAGTGGCAGTGGCAATATGTTCTGTGATCAGATGATAAAGCTTTCCGCATGCACACCAGCCAGGCCCGAAGCCGAGGTGTCTTAGCCTCCCCCCCCCCCCCCCACCTGAAGTTCGGGTAGTGGGTGTTTTACCCAGAATAAATGAAAATAGGTGTTTTTCAAGGTCTTCAAGTGCCCCCCCTCCCCCCCACCCCCCCAAAAAAAATTCCTGGCTATGGGCCTGACACCAGCCCATCCTTATTCCCCTAACTTCTTTTGCACGAGTAGGCTCATACTCTTCTACTGCTTCTAGGGTACAGGCTCTTCGAACTACCAGTTTTTCTCTCTCCATACCACCTTGCATTTTTGCCTTCTGCATGATGATTTTAATCACTACTTTGGCACTTTTTCGCTTTGTCTTCAGTGGCTACCATCAATGCTGACGTGTATGGCGTTGTCTGTAAATTGCCAAGGTATTCTCGGTTAATCTTCCTTCCTATTTCTTTCCAATGTAGTCTCTCAAATACTTTAAATAGAAAAGACTTGCAATGCACAGATGAATCTTCTCGGCTGACCCTCTTCTCATTTGCGATGTGGCTGCTTTTCTGGAGCAGCATGCTAGGTCTGCAATAGGTCATCCCGTGTAACTTTAGCCGAGACTTCGAAAATGAAGGCATGTTGGAAACGTGGAAGCCTTGTCATTTTGTGGGTGTTCTATAGTACTACTATATTGTTCGTTCATGCCTCTATGTAGTCGTGCTCAGCGAGTTGCAACATTGTGGCCTTTCCTCAAAAGGACCCAAAGCATGCAGACATCATGACATATGTTTATAAAATACCAGTAATCTAAAGTGTTCCCTTCACGAATTTTTCTGCTTGCAATGCCGTGCTTTAGTGGTGCCACTTTGCCATGGGCAACAAGTTGTAACTCTTATTGGGCTCGACTGTGCCTTGGTACCCGGACACATCATTGAGCTGTGCGTTTATCATGGCGATTAACTGGTATACTAGTTGGCATATTAATTAGCATCAAAAGACCATTTCATAGCTCTTTCACTTTTCTGTGATCTTGTGCTTTTGGCAGCGAAGTCTTGTATGTGCCTTAGGCATTATCATACCAGTGTTTCCCCATTGCTTTGGCATTAATTTTTATATTACTAATCTACAAAAGACATATAGCATTAGTGGTAGTTGTGTGCTTGTGACCAGTATTTTTACTTAGGATGGTTCAGATTAATCTTTTTCAATCTAGCTTGAATCATTAACATGTGAAAGTTGTAGGCTAGCCCATCACCTTGCAATCTAGCATTCATTTTCTGCAGAAGTTCGCAATTTTTTTTGTCCCAAAAAGAAACAAAACGCTGCGAAATATTCAATGTACATGCTTGTATGCCTCCAGTCGAGCGCTTCAAGGCAAACGTTGATGGATACATGGCTGAATTCGTTTATCGCCTACATAGTTTTATGATGTTGGATGCTTCGATGGTTTTCGTGACTTGCCTGGCGAAGAGGTCAAGTCGGCACCTCCGAACTCAACGTCTTATTCGGCGCTTAGCATGGCTTTAACTTTACAGGTTCCTGTTGACAAAACAAGGTTTGCACAACTTAAAGATGTGCAATTCTGCCTTGCAATAGACTCCTGCTTGCAAATCTCAACCCTTCTTCCCACTCGCCACTTGCTGCACCACGCTTATCAATGTGTGACCAGCATTTTTTATTTTGCAACCATCGTAGATACTGAAGCCATGTACAGTGCGCCAATGAACGAAATCTGAAATGCATCTGTTGGCTTTTGCATAGAAGTGCTCGAGTAGTTGTACACAAGCACATACCTGTTTAAGGTTCTGCATACTTTGGTGCATTTTTTCTCTTAAAAAAAAACAAACTTAAGCATGAAATGAGTGCTTGATTCTGAAGTTATTCCAAGGTGGCCTACAACTTCATAACTTGCATGTCACCAAATCAAGCGACAATTTGTGAATTTACCCTTTGCATCACTAGTATTTAAAACATAGTACTTGTACATGCACATGCCACTAATGTGCAGTTGGTACAATTTTTCCAGACCTGCTTTTGATCATTTTCTCCATCTTGACCAAGTTAACTGCAACACTCTAAAGCAAATCAGTGAAAACTTGTCTTCAGTTAGTTGCAGTTTGCTCACTAGCAACCATAATGACGTATCAAATATTTCAGCGAACATTAAGATTATCAGTCTATTTAGTTCACACTTAATTGATGCGAGGTTTATCAATTACTGTTTCACTTAAATTTTGCCCGATACTCTTGCGATACAGACTTGATCTTTAACTTGCCTACAGCACAACACTAGGCAAGGACAAAAGAAAAACTAACACTGCGCTCTCAACAGTGTTGTTCATTTCTTTCCTTTTGTCTTTGTCTAGTGTTGCACGTTATGTATATGTATGTATATGTGTATATACATATATATATATATTTTTTTTTTTTGCTGCGTTTATAACAATGCAGAACTTTCCGTTGTACTAGCCAGTTATGTGTCAAAAAAGGCATTCATAAGTTTGTGAGACTTTAATCTTAAAAATGGTAAGCCTGCAATCACGAACACATAAGAGGGCAAGGCAAGATAAACGGCATTTGTGTTCTCCGATCTGTGTTTGCATACCCACTCTTGTTAGTATTTACTAACTTGTTAGTATTTAGCCACTGCATGTGTCGACTCGTACAGTAGCTAAATATTTTTTTGGCCTCTAAAAAAAAAATTTTTTCGAGGAGAGCACGTTAAGCTCCCACTACAGTGCGTCATATGATGTTGATTTTTAAAACGTCGGTGACCAATGCCTTTAATGTCATTGCAGCTCTACACTCTTGCCACTGCTGGACTAGCAACTGCAAGCGAGGAGCCCCGTGGAGCTTCATCGCCGGCAACTTGTTGGGGACTACCACAAGGATCATCATTACTGCGAGCTTCAACATCGGCATCAAACAAAATGGCAGGTGAACCCACTAATGAGGCTTGCGAGGGTCCGGGTCTTCCCCCATGACGGAAGTGCGCGTAATAGCTTCAGGTTTAGCGAACACTAGGCAGGCAGGTAGCTGTTAGGGGTTTCCGTCATGGGGGGTAAGACCCATCTGGATGCTGTTGCACTCCCGGCCATCATTCCGTGCCACTTTCTCTCCTGGTGCGAAATGTGGTTTTTGTGGATGCAGTGTGGCACCCGGAGTTATCTTGTCAGCCTGTTACATTTCAGAGTCGGCATCAACTCGATCAACGATTCAGGTATGGTTTCTATTTTTTCTTCACTCTCTTGACTTCTGTCCTCGTCTGTCATGTTTCTTTTTGTTTGCGTTAATTTGTTAATGCTAAATCTTAAGTTATAAGATCTAGTGATCGAATTAAATCTTTTAGTGCACGTTAAAGAACCCCAGGTGGTTGGAATTTCTAAAGCCCTCTGCTAACGGCGTATTTCATGGTCACTACGTTTACTCTTGGGATGTGAACCCCCAAAGAATTATCTAATTAAGTCGTTGTCTTCCCCCCTCTTCTTGCTAAAATTGCAAATAGTATTGCATTACCTGCTGCTGGCAACTTGTAAAAGGCACGAGACCTTCATCGAGCATTCCTCGCTTTGTCTCCTGCCTCCCACTGACTCTTGTAATGATGGGAAATAACTGATAAATGTCGGAGTTGCTTACGGTAGGTTTTATTAGTCAGTGTCTTTTCAGTTTGCATGCCACTGCAATGTCAACTCTTCATTTTTCTCGCGTAGGCACACATGCTCTCTACCTTGGTCAGATCTCTGGAGCACTTTTTGAAAGTGAGCCCCTATCAGGCTTTAAGGAGTAGATTCACGTTTTAAGGAGTACGCTAGTTAGGTCTTTGCTCTAAATGACTCTATAGGTCTGGAAATACGGGACATGTGCATGTCCTGCCGTCTTTACTGTCTAGTCTTTCCAGCTCTATAGTCGTTTCTATTGTGCCTTGTGTGTGCGCATCGGTCTTCTAACGAGCACCCCATCTGTTTCAGGTTGCATGATTTGGTGTTCTTCATAATCTCATTTGCTTGAGTGAATGAGGCCTATGAAGAACACCTAGTCTTGTGCAACGGTCATGCACAATGTTGCAGGCAACCTGCACCATTGTGCATGACTCCTGCCCGCTGCCACTCTACACCGGCTCCCGTAAGTCGTAAAGTAATCCTCTTGCCTTGCAAACTGTTGGGAGCAACAAGCTATTTTGATGTCGTTTCAGGTCAACTTTCACTCCTTGCCAAGTTGATTTGGCGTTCTTCCGGGTTCGAGTTTGTGGTCTGCCGTATGGTACCTCTCGTAAGTACAAGTCGTACACTTCGTGCAATGCATGTACAGTACTCACGGATGCAAACGAGACATCAGTTTTTAGAATAGTGGTGTACGAAAATTGCTCGAGAAATTGCTCATGCCATGACGAATCGGGTCTCTAAAGATACTGTTTGCTTTGATTTACGTATTAGTCGAAATTACGTTGATATGACCCAAACTGACTGTGCAAACAAAAGTATGTGCTGGTTCTAAGTTGCCGTTTCAATCCATGCGTACTGTACGTAATGTATCTTCACGGCTGATACCCATCATGTTAGCCTAAAAGCGCAATAGAATGCAACATCTTAGCTGCTAAGTTTGAGGACATGGGTACGATTCCTGGCCACGGACACCGCATTTTCATGCAGGTAATCTGCAACAACGCCAGTGTACGGAACTCTGTTGGAAATATTTTTAGTATAACGCCTACTATGAATAATCTGATTGCTAAATATTGGCAAATATGACTGATGCAGCTTACTTTAGCAAATGTTAGTCAAAATTATGCTGCTATGACACACTGTGAACTCTGGAAATCAAAGTACTAGCAATGCTTAACCGTAAATTTTTTCAATTCATGAATACTGTACCTAGATTCTGGTGCACATTAACGGGGCTCCAGGTGGTTGAAAGTATCTCATCCGCAGTTCTCTGCCATATAGTGTGCTTTGTAAATCGTATCGTGGCTATTTCAAGGAAAACTCCAGAATTTGATGGAAGTAACCAATGATGCATGTGTCATTGCAGCTCTACAAACTGTTCGCTTTGGCCAGGGCCAAGGAATGCCAGGGCCAAAGAAGTGGGGACCATGGACAAGGATCAAGCTGCTTCTCTGGCAGTTCTTACCGGAACATCAAGGCCATCATTGTTACCAGCTTCAGCAGCTGCATCGAATTGGTGAGAGTAACAAGGCTTGGCGAGGGTGGTGTGCTTTGCCGCTCGCCAGTTTTCTCGCGCCATCGAATTTTAAGTTTCATTGTGCAGGGCACTGGTAGGCAAACTTTGGCACAGTTGTTGCCACTGTGGGTCTTCTCCGCGACGAAACCGAAAGGGGACTGTCTGGGGAGTTGGCGCTTATAGCTTCGGGTTTCACAAACCCAACGTTGTATGCGTCTTTAGTGACAGGCCGTGGCCGCAGTGAAAGGACAAGCAGCACAACACTCGCAAACACAATAGTTTTACCCTAGGCAGGTCGTGAACAGGATGTCCTGGGGGAGACTGGTGCCGGTCTGTAACGACCGACCTAGGTGGGCATTACTTTGCCGGTGCATGTCATTCGGTGGGTAGTGCTCTACCGGTACCGGTTTTCGCAAACGTCCACCCACTAAGTCCTGCTGCGGCCACCATCGCCACACGACTCGTGTGGCGAGGGGGATCTTTAGCGGACACTAGGCAGGTTTTAGCTAACACTAGGCAGGCTGTAGCTATTAGAAGTCCCCTTGCGTTTTTGTCCTGAGGAGGTTCCACTTCATATGCAGTCATGCTCCCGGCCAGTTTTGTGCCGGTTACTTCTGGTACGGAACATGGTTTTTGCGGATGCAAGATGGTGTTCGGAGTTGTCTTAACTGCTTAACCGTTGTTGTGTTAACTAATCTCCATAGACCTGTATCAGAAGCCCCAGTGAGTAGTACCAATGCCGTGATGGATGCACAGGTGAGTTTTTCATATTCTTTAACTCTCGGGTCTACTCTTAACAGTTCCTGTTAATGTATTGCAGTCCCTGTCCTTTCACGGTTTGTGTTCCAATTCTACGGTCACGCTTGCCCTCTGCCTTCGGTCTTCAAGCCTGGTCTTCAATGATCCTGTCCTATATGGTGCATGGATCGCCTGTAGGCCTTGCAATGTGAATTGGTACGTGCATAGCCCTTGTTTTTCCGCCTTTATTTCATGAGCTCCCCTCAACCACCTTTTAGATCTCGGTGGCCATATTAGTATGCTCAATGCAGGGTGGCTGCCATGTTGCTCCTGTTTGGGTCCACACAAGTCCCGTTGCTGGTGTTCAAGTGCTGTCAAGGATGTTCGGGTGCCATAAGGAGGCACAAGCTCATATCTTGTTCAGGCAAGACATCTGGCCTTCATTGGCTACTTGGCAACCTTCTGTCAGTGTATGCTGTAAACCTGTGCTAATAGAAGTGCTGCCGAGCGGGCAGCACTTCTATTAGCATAGATCGGGTTTATAGGACTGCCACACACCGCGTGGCAGTCCTCAAACCCGATCCACAACGATTCACTGCAGCTGCTGTCGGAAGCATACTGGAAAGGGTTGTGCAGTTCCGCTAAATGTCTGCCCACCCACCTCTCTATTGCTGATAAAAAAAACTGCAGCTGATTGCATGTTGCCGGCCACTTGCGCGAGTATAAGGCAGATATGCCTAGTGAAACATGAGTGTGCTGTCAATAGCTCTGTGCAAAATGCCTCTCTTCCATTCGCTTGTGTGTATGCGTGTAACAAATCGGGATACAGCAAAATATATCTTGAAAGGCGGTACATTGCAGTGCATGAGTGTCGCAGTGGGCGGTGAACTATCAAGCTCTTGTCACATTTCACGCATTGTAAAGATAGACGTGTGGTGGGAGCGGCAATTCACGACAAAGCATTGCCCTTTCCACTTCATTTTTGGCAGTGTTATCAGAGTATGTCGAATAGGGGTTCGAGGCTATTTGCCACATGCTCCTGTGTTCCCTGCCATATTACATTGTGCATATTCAGGACTACCAACTGTCTTGTATGTCATTTTACAGGTCCGCAATCTGCCCAATCTACTACAGTCGTTTGCACCAGGAGAGCCAGCATCTACCCACCCCCTCAGCATTTACCTGCTGGCGCTGAACAGGCATTCCTGGTTAACATCCCCTCAACACTGCCTCACGTGAGTGTCTCGTTCTTCGAGCAGTACGGTGAATCGCAATGTGAATAGGCCTTAGGAGTAATGTTGGGCAGTCTGTTGCATAGCTTAATTAACAAGATTTGTGGCACAAATTGAGAACAAGGAAAGAGAACATGAGACAGGACGCCAGCGTCCTATCCAGTCTTCTCTCTCTCGTTCCTTTGTTCTCAATTTTCATCACCGCAAACCTTTCGTTAAAAAAAAGTCGTGACACCCGAATTTTCAATCGTAATCTGTGCTATGTGGGTTGATCTTTCTATGTTCACAAACAAGCTGGCGAAATTAGTGCATTTGGTCAAGCACCTACGCAATAACTGAATATTTTTTTACACGCGAGCGTGCTGAGTCGGGCAACATTGTTGCACTCATGGCATGACGTAACAAGGTACTTGCGTTGAGTCTGCATTCCGGCAAACGGTTTTGTTCCATAGACAGCTGCACATTCTATAGAGCTGCTTCAGCTTGGCATTGAAACTAAACCATGTGCAGCTGCTGAATGTTGGCTAGAAGACAGCTCCACTCCATGCAGCGCATGAAGTCTCGCATGCCATGGCAAAATGGCAGTTGCCGGATCGTGGTTTATAGCTGGCGATCCGGGCTTATTTTGCAATGAAATTCTTCTACAATCCAATTTTCATATGAACAGGCACAATAGACAATCTACTTTTGCTCAAAACCACAAATTGTTTGGTGACCATGTCATGGCCCCTTTCAGACAATCGAAAGCTGGTTTTAAAAATTCGTGCAATCTTGGATTTATTTCACGTGTGGCTGTACTGAAACATGCTGGCTTTTTATGGCGCTTGCACACAGTGGCTTTGCAGCTACAACATTGTGCCAATCAACACTAGGATGAAGACCACACTGGCTACATTTAGCTGGGAGCAAAATGAGTTGAATTGTGTAGCTGTAAATTTAGGTGCAGATGAGAAACTCCACTTCATTCAAATAAAGCTGAAAATCCAACATGCATGTCATTTTGCCATAGTTTTAGAAAGCAGAATCTTAAATTTTTATTTCTACTTGGTAACTACGAGGCATGTCGATGCAGCTTTGCAAAGGAGTGGCGACACCTGGACCATGGACTGCAACACTGGGAACCACAGCAAGGAAGCACACCACCAGTGATCCGTCAAGGACCGCTGAAACGTCAATTGCTGCTTTTGGCTTCGTTAGCACCACAAAGTTGACAGGTGAGCCCACAATACGCTGACAAGGGTGGGGGCATGTTCATGGTCTATTGCCCCTCGCTGTAGTTTCCTAGTACTGCCAAACTTAGTTTGCATAGTAATTTAACGTGTTATCCAGTGCTTATATCCTCCCCTTGCTCAAGTAGCTTCCATTTATGCTCTCACTACTTGGGTACGAAGAGCACCATTAAATCTTTTTGCTAGTTTCTTTACTATAGACTGGCTATAAATGCATGAAATTTACCCAATTTGGTGCCAAGGTTCTGGAGCGCAAACTTTAAGCAGGTGGAAGTGTTAAATTACAGTACTTTAGTGCAATTCCAATTACAGTAGATTCTCGGTAAACAAAACTCTCCTAAATGAAAGTGCTGCCTGAATGGAACTGCCTCTACTAAGATTGGCTTTGTACTTGAATGCTGCACTCCTGCATCTCTCGGTACATGAAACTCCTGTTAAACTAAACACTTTTTCCTAGTCCCTTCAGGTCTCCTTTAGCAGGAGCCTACTGTACAACGTAAATAAGGCAAATATTGTACATTCGGCAAGACTATATTTCTTAAACTTAATTCAATGACCTGCTCAATTCAAATCTAATCCTCATGTGCTGGCAGGGACAAAAAGGTAAAAAATATCTTATCTTGCCGAAACTCCCCACGTCAAACCTCTTGTTAAGCGCTGTACTGCCTTCATCTAATCATTCATATGTAGCAAAATACTCCAACCATATAAAGGAAAAACTGCAGGAGTGGAAGATGGACACGTGCGATGAAAAAAATCCATAAACAGGAGGCGTGTGCTCCAGCACACGTCCCCTGTTTATGGATTTTGTCATCGAAGGAACTTCAGGCAATAAGAATGCAATATTTACCATTAGCTCAAAGTTGGTGTTCGTTTCCCTGCCAATAGAGCACAGAAAAGCAGTCTCAAAGTGAGGGTGCTGCGCGAGAGTTATGTGCAGTCTTAACACTTTGAGTATGTTGTGTATATGTAAAATGGGTGAGCCGTGTCTTGCCATTATTGACGGCTGTCTGGCTTTTCCTTGCAGCTCTGCCTCTGCTGCACGCAGTGGACGATCGCACAGGTTTTTCAATTATTTCGTCCAGCCTTTGCTCCACCGAAGGTGAAGTCCCCAGTAGACTGTCCCACAGCAGACAGTTTCTTCTCCCTGCTGGAGCCCCACTGCGTTCTCGGGACCTTTGCTCAGCGATCTGCAGTGACTTGCGTAAGTAAATCCACATTGAGTAACGAGAATAGAGATGCAAGGCAAGACATACAAGCAGACTTACAGTTGTTTATTGGTGAAAAGTACACACATGCACACCCAGGCTAACTAAAGGCTGTACATGCAAGATATTACAAAAATTGACACAGTATGACTAAAAAAAAGAAAAGTGCCCAGAAAAAAAGATCTACAGTATGCAGCAGAAAATTCAACACGAGCAAGTAGCACCCGAAAAAGTGATTGATTTCTTTGTCGGTTAATTCTTTCAGTGGCTCGATTAATGGGCATATCTCTTCATGAGAACAGCTTCGGTTATTTAGGTCAGTTTATTCCTGTGACAAATCAGATCTGTCTTTGTCAATGACCACACACCAATAAGTTGAGTTAGCACTTGTTTATCTTTCTGCCTTCAGTCTTTGTTTGCTGTGTGTTCTGAAAGACTTTCCACAATGAATTCTTACAAATTGACTCTCCCAGTTTCCTATACTTACAAGAATAGTGCTCAAAAATTCAAATGCAACAATAGGGCTATGCAATGCACAAACTTCAGTTCAGTCCTCGGTTTGTGCCATATTGGCTTCGATTTCTATGCAAGCACTTGCATTACGAGGCATGTGCAAATTGACTTGGTTGAATAAATTCACTAGGCTTGTGCGAATATTCGAACGAATATTACTGTATTCGAATTCGCTTCGATTCGAATTTAAATTGTTGAAAATTTCTCGAAATGAACGAATAGGTGTATATTAGTCCGCATGTAACCCCCTGTAAAGGTGGTTTCACTGCATTGGAGGGGTGCTAAGCCGTGAAAGCACCCTATTCAGGTGTATATAAGACTGCATGTAACCCACTGTAAAAAAAGGTGGTTTTACTGCAGTGAAGGAATGCTAAGCCGTGAAAACACCTATCCAGGGGATCCGCACTGCCGCGGACGCGCCACTTCAAGGTTAAATGAACATCTTACCCTCGCATCGATTAATCATTTTTTAAGTTTAAAAGCTTGTTATACCATCTTATTTTAAAATGTAACATATTTTACAGGTTATCACTTGCATTCTTCCGAAAGTCAAATCCTGCTACTATTCAAAGTTGTTTCCACTGTCTTTGAACCAAAAAGAATGGCACTTGCACATGCCTTGTTTCAATTAAAAAAAATACTGTGCAGTTTAGTTGGGTCATTACAAATATGCCCATTTTTATCTATAATATGTGATATATACTATTCGAATTCGATTCGAAATTATTCGACAAAAATCACTATTCGCTTCGAACCTAAAATTCACTATTCGCACAAGCCTAAAATTTACGTATGTCTCGCATTATCAAGACAAATGAGCATATTTGTCATAGGCCAACTAACCTGCACAATATTTATTTCACTAATGCATGTGCAAATTTTATTCTTTTTTGGTTCAAAGGGAAGTGGGAGAAACTTCGAATAGTGGCACCGATGTAACAAGCTTTTAAGCTTAAAATTAAAATCGATGCGAGATTAATCTGTCGATTTAACCTTAAAGTGGGGCTTCGCGGCAGTATGGATTTTATCTGGTCAAGTGTATTCATGGCGTAGCACTCCTCCACTACAGCGAAACCACCTTTAAAGGATATACATCCAGCTTGATGTCTATTTCTTCATTTTGAGTACTTTGAAATTTTGCATAATTTACATCCGTGTCGAAGTGAATTCAAATACTATAATATTCGTTTCAATATTTGAAGTGCCCTAATATTAGCACATGCCTAAACATTACCTGTAGTGGCTAGATTCTTGCAGTTATCTCACAGTTGTGCATACCAGTCATTATATACTAGAAATTTCAGTCTCTTCAATCTGGGAGCACTGTACCTCGATCTATCAACATGAAGGTGGCTTGCTTTTCCTTCTAGCTTGCCAATCTTCACACCTGGCACATGGAAGGGACGATACCACAGGTCCTTGTACGTCTTCCAGGCAGTGCTCATCTCCCTGCTAGCGCCATGGCAGTCTTATGGACCTTTGCTGGAAGAGCTGCAGTGACTCTCGTAAGCATATCTACATTGAGTAACAAGGGTAAAGTGCTCACATAATTACTCAACAATTTAGGGCAAGTAATACAGAAACTTGAGTTTCCCCAGTCTTCAGTTCATGCCATGTTGGCGTAATTTCAACACGAGCATTTGCGTTGGTCAACACTTCTATTAGCAGCTGGATTCGTAGTGACGCGACACGGTTATCTAGAGCAGTTGTGTGTACCGCAACTGCTCATTTTATTCTTGTTGAAATGAAGAAAACGCTTGGCAAAGCTTTAGATAACGAGACATTACATTTGTCGCGCCAAGTCAGTTGACTGCAGTGCTCAAAACATAGCACTGGTGACCCTGTTCTTCTTAATGAAGTGAAGGAGGGATTCAAGTTATGAGAACACTTCCATTGTAAAGCAAGGTTGCCTCAGCCTCTTCGCAGAAGTTTCGGCAATCAGTGAGGCTTATAACACCACTTTAACTTTATAATGAATCTAATACTAATGCTGCAATTGCACCTGCCTTTCATATTTTCTGGCTGTTTTCTTGCTCCCTTGCAATGTGTGATAGCATCTATAATTGATCTCGCTGTGTCGCATGGTGGTGTTCTAAACTTGGTGTTACAACCAGATACCTGTGTCTATTGGCAAACTAGTGTATATCTGTAAAACAAGTGAACGCCATGTGTCGCAATGATTAACAGGTGGCTCTTTTTTGTTCTAGCTTGCCAACCTCTGCGTCTGGTGCATGAAACGGACAATCTCGCCATGACATTGTGTACGTCCTCCAGCCTTTGCTCCATGAACTTCCTCGATTGAACATCCTTTAGACGAGTATTTGATCTCCACTTGGTGGTCTGCAGTGACTCTGGCAAGTATTTTTTTTCTGGTGGTGCTTTAGCGGGCTATGTGATTGCGTATCGCTAAGAGCTGGCGAGCCTTTATGTAACCAAATATTCTGCAGCATTGGAGACAGTCATCTCCTAGAATCATGTCTTACCATAAAGGAGAGTAGTGGGAATTTTGTAGTGTGCGCGAGCAGGCATTTGGAGTATTGCAGTATGGGAGGGTGTGTCCAACTTCATGGTGAGAAAGCACTGCTGTTAATAGATTTGGATAGCACGAGTGTCGGCAAAAATGTCCGTGTGTGTATGCCGGTGCCCACTGTCCCATGCATCTATGCAGTTGGTCCGTAATATAATGCAAGCGAGTCTGGTAAAAAAATTTGCTGATCACATCTGCACTTCTTCAAATTATTCGAAACTGTCTTCTTGGGCATGGATACACTGTTGCCAATACAATTCTCGCACTGCAAAGTCTCCCTCAAAGTTCCGTGCCAGAATTTATCGCTGACTGACAGCCCATTAATAGGTGCAAACTCCGTCAAAACTGACCTCTCAGGCTTCTCTTGAGCTTTGGCAACAGGAAGAAACTTGCCAGGATCGCATCACGGCTGATGCAGCCCTGATGTGTGCCAGGCTGTCTGATGTGAACCAGTGAGATGTCAATTCCTATTAACATACCCAGTCTCGTTACCTATACCCTTTCTATTCTTGCAATTCCTGTTTTAGTACCTCCTGCTGATTTTGCTGCCACTATCTATACTGCAGTGTGCAATGATCAAGTCTTGTGCAAATAAACTCTTTCGACATATAGATCGATTTCTACTACAGCATATGCTCGCCACTGTAGTTGTACTTAGCTTAGTGGGTAGAAGGCAATCTAACTTCTACTGTGAAATACCTTGAACTGACATTTTAACCACTTGTTTATCTAGTCTAGATTGAGCACATCGGTGCATCTGGAGACATATGCTTATGGGACACGGACTCCCCTATGGAATTGCATTTCTGTTAATGAATTGTATAGGTTGTGAAAACTTGGAGGCTGAAAATAGTTCCTGTTCCTAGGCTAAGCAAACATTTGGCTTTCTGTCATGTGTAGTGTCCCCAGTAAACTTATTTGTGCCCCACCAAATGAATGAACAGACACTTATGCCAAGGAAAGCATAGGGGACATTACTATTTAACTTTAGTGTAATAATATAAATGTAAAGCAATTGAAGTGCATGAAAAAGCACCCATTCCATTGGTGGGATCTGACCCAACAACCATCAAAGTAAGCTTCCAATGCTCTTCCAATCACTTTGGTGATGGGAGTGTCCTCGTTCACTTCGTTGGGTATCCTTATACATGAAATCCTTACAAGTGCTATGCAACGCCACTTGTTGGAAAGGTGGTAAGTAAGAAACTTCATTCACCAGAGGATGTCATGTGGCATGGGACCTTTGCACGAGACAGCTGATGACCAGGGTTGCCGTTGGGTGGACCTGAAAAGGAGCCAGAACTGAAGCCAAAAGTAGCCAAAGTAGCCATGCCATTTATTATTATCGCCAAATTCGTAGCCAAGTGGAACAGAAGTGGAAATATGAGCAGATTGTTTAGTATTGATCAATAAATAATACCATTTTGAATAAGGAAGAGCATAGAAAGCCACCGATAAGTTGGAAATAAATTAAATGAATGAATTATGATAAATTCATTACGCGTGCATACATTTTATGTAGAAAATACTAGTTCTTGCCAGACACAAAGTTATATTAGAATATTCCAGCCAGCAAGTCAGAAGAAACATGTAAAGTTGAAACAGATTTTCGTTGAAGCTAGACAAAATTCTGGTTGTAGATGAACAGGCCAGCCAAATTTTGTTGCACATGTCTGTTTTCCCAAGTTTACACGAGAACACGCACTGGGTATCATAATTATTCGTAAAACTTGCACGTAGCATCACAATAGATAGCGGGAAGCTTGAGCACCGAGCTGGCCACGTGTTCGTCACCATGCACGCAACTTCGCCACTCCGTATTTGGAGGCGCGCTAAGCATCGTGCAAGGGTGCCTCGATGCGTACCAGCCTACTGGTGGGTGGCGGACGACCGTACACATCCGCTGAAGCGAGGGAAAAGCTTATAAACAATGTGTTTCGTCTGCAAAAAGGAGAAAGAAATGGCTACTTAATGCACCAAATCAGCACTTTGAAAGTAGCCAGAAAATAGCCATGGTGCCAAGTGCAATTTTTTGTCGCCAGATGGGGTCGAAAAGTAGCCAATTTGGCGCAATGTAGCCACCAACGGCAACCCTGCTGATGACAAACCTTTGTATACTAACCTAAGGTATTAACTTTACCAGGGCGAGGTTTCTGCTCTTAATGAACAAAACGGGAATGTCTCTCTAGACACTTATTTCTTCGTTAGATGCAGCCAAATCCAACAAGCAGCCCATGGAAAGCATTGGGGACATTGTTGTTTTTAACTGTAGCTTACCAATTATGACGTTAAATGAATTAAAGTGGACAAAAAAATCTTCTAGTCTGTGGTATTTAAACCCACCCACTTTCGAATCTCATCCAGTGCTCAACCAATTATAGAAAAAAGTTTTGTCCATTCCTAGGCTAAGCAGAATTCGGCATTGTCTCGGATATTGTCCCCCATGAACTTCCGTTGCTGTGTGTACCTTGGTTATCTGCACGACATCTAAATATGAAATCTTTGTGTCCTTACAGCTTTTCGACCTTTAGTCTCACCTGGTGAATGCTGCGCCCCCTGCATTACCTTCCTCATCCGGCCTGTGCCCTGTTGGTGGGCAAGACAATCTTCCAGATAACCCTCTCCTGCAGCCATGGCATCCCTTTGTCCACAACAATTCACCTTCGGGTTCCTGCCTCTTGCATTCCTTCTGGGGAGTGCATCGTACATGAAAGCCCATCCCTGTGGCCTGCTTTGCTGTCTTCACTCTGTGCGAGGACTCTTTTCGGCATTGCTGCTCGTCATGACTCTGCCGTGACTACTAGCGGATGAAGAGTGGGCGACAGACTGAATCTCTTTGCCCCCGAGAGACATGCCAGCGATCTCTGCATCCACCCTGGGCTATCGGCTGCTCGTGAAACGCGGCGCAACACCTTCATGTCGGTAGTCAATAATCTAATATCATACAGAGCTGTTTGACGGATGGTCCCAAGGCTTGCAAAATTTACTGCACCTCAAAATCCTACGCTTTTCAGCCGCCATACAGTGAATCTAATGTTTTTAGTGATTGTCAAATATATTAAACGCATATCTTTCATTAAATTACACAAGTGTAACGTTTGGTGCAACGTTTCACCATCATGCTTGTATTTCACCACCATATACGACTGCAGTGTGATTGATGGACCTATCTGCATGTTTTTGTTAGCCATGATAGAGGCATCCATTCACATTGTGCAATGTAGTGGCATATTGATGCTCTTTTTCATTCAACTGCATGGAAAGCTGAGAAACTTGGTACAAATTCATCTATCAATCTGTGTGGCAGCGAGGCTCCCTTCTGTGTGTGCATGTGTTTGCACGTGTGCGTTGGTTGCGTATCTTGGGCAACACGCTCGTCCATTTCACCCATACACAACTCAACTTGGTGCTCTTTTGGTTTGGTCTTGAGGTTATTGTGCGGACGCACTAGGCAGGTTCTCGTTTGTCCAATTAAGCAGTTAAGCTGAAGCATCGCCAATCATTACGGGGAAGCGATCAAGTCTTCACTTCCTTAAAATCTGTTCGCTCTAGGCGTCCCAGTCGGTGGGTGTTCGGAGTATTGGTATATTTTCCATCACTAACACTTGGAACAGCTCCATCTCCCTGTTCATGGTCCTGGACTTCATTTCTGTTCTTCGGTCAGTCTTTGCTGGTTCATGCTTTCCAACTTGGCAATCAACTTTGCATACCTTGGTCTTGCTTTGCCCTGTCGGTGAACTTGTAAAAGCATTCGTATGTCTCAAAACGCACAATGTGACTGGAGGGGTGTGTGGGGGGCGGGCCATAGTCATGGCAAACAAAAACTTGCAGTCTGATGGGAATCTGTTTCTACATGTATGGCGTGTAATCCTTACCTTTTTACTTAGTCCGATACTGTAATGTTTCTCTATATGCTTCTGTAGGACACATCCACAGGGGCTAGGCGACAATAAGCAGTGTGGCAGCAAAACGGTGTACTACTGTACTTTTTGAGTGAAGACTATTTGTGAAGTTCTAGAATGTTGATAGATTATTAATCGGGGAACTGTATGTACGTGCTGTTTAGGGCACTTCGAATGTTCTTAGTTTTATTTTTCTGCCAGATTGGTTTCCTTCAAGCTGTACATGTGCACCATGTATTTATGTAATAAAGATAAATGCAGTGAGTACAGTGTTTTAAACATGTTGACCACTAGTTTGATGCAGCTTTAGAAGACTGGAGAGGCCCCACCCAGGTTATTAAAGCACGGCAGCCGGTTGCCTCGGTGACTAATGAACTAGTTCTGCTCATGCACTCGGCAATGTTCTCCAAAGGCGTAGTCACCGGCTGTCGGGCTCTTGACGTCAGCCTCGAGTGCGTGCCCATGGGTGCAGGCTTATGTTCACCCACCTTTCAGGAGGAAATGCCGTAGACTTCTAAATTTGTGTCAGTCTAGTAGGGTGCAAAGTTTTCTTTCAAGCCTTTACTAATGCGACATCATGCAATGAAATATGCTTAGTATTGAGGCTTATGTCGAATTGCTTGTTTGCTGCGCTGCACATCTGCTGCTGTAGAATGTTCCTTTCTGGTATTGCTCCACAATTACCAAGTATTTCTAGGCCTTTACCATTTTTGCCTTCCTTTGTCTGAGACATTGCTGAATTGCTTGTCCGATTGAGAGTATGTATCTGTATGTAATGTGTTGTACAGTTGCGGCCACTGTTAGATGCAACACTTGCATGCAGAGCATGTCTAGATTTGATTTTCTTGCATAAAAACAAGGGCTTAGATTTGCGTAAGGCTACTTGTGGTTGACAGCTCAGACTCTTTCCGACAAACTAGTAAAGCGCACATTCAATGTTTCCCCATCCACTTGCAGTTAGGGGGCCAGCAATAAGAAAGGTGCTCAATCGAGTGTTGCATCTAACAGTGGCCGCGACTGTACATATGTCGCACTATATTGTCTTCGCCCAGTAAAGTGTGAATTCCCATGTAGATACCATATTCGTGCCCTGACTGTATGCGCATGTTTCCAAACTGTATTCTTTGTCGAAGGACTTGTCCTGTTATATTCGTTTGCATTCTTTCTGCTACTCCAAACATAAATTTTGTGGTTGCTGCAATTCGTTCAAATAAAACTTGCCTTGCGTGTGTGTGATGTTCTTCTTATTTAATGCTCACTGGTACTGAACTGAGCAGCTTGGGTCAAGAATAAAATAGATGCTGGTTCAGGTATTCCTAAAGATCTGATTAAAGTGTGTTAGGATACGTTTATGGTGTAGACAGTGGTTGAGAAGCAGTGGAGGTGCTGGAAGTAATGTTTCGTGGGCAGAAATGCCCCAGAATCTCTAATATATTGTGAAGTTTCACGGAGATGCTTTTACAAAGGTAAGTGTTGTAACTGCCCGTAACTCTGGGAAGCTAATCAAGAGCACCCCCGAACAGAGGGGCTCCTGCCCCAACATTATTGCCTGCCCCCCCCCCCTCGCACCCTAAAATGAGCAAACGTGTATCCAAACTATGTTTCAAATAACGCATACGCATAACTTAATTACAGATGTGCTTTACTCTGGCTCTTCACTGATCTGCTAATTAAGTTATAAATTTGTACATTGAACTTCGATCGATCATTGTTCGCTGCAAGTATATCTGTCAACAAGGCAGTCTAGCAGATTTATTGTGATCGCATGCATTGCCCAGGAGGAACAGCTGAATCTTTTATAACGTAGCTGTCTTACCCCCGTATTCTCAAACAAGCCTCTACTCGAATTTAGTCTTTCACTTGACTCAGTTCAGCACAGCACTGCTGCTCGCCTGAAAATGGCACTGCGCTTCTCGAGAATAGCTGCGGATTATCGCTAATATGCAGTGGCTTATTCTGCCTAGACACAGCGCTCCATCAACTTTCTCAAGTCAAGGAAGGAAGGACGAGGAAAAGGAAGGTCAACCAGACGTGCATCCGGTTTGCTATCCTACACTGGGGGGAAGGGGAATGAGGGATTAAAAGATAGGGAGATGGAAAAGAGTATACTATGGAACGCAGCAGCGTTTTTTGTACAAACGCAGGATCTCGGGTGCATGACGTAGCACTGTAGGTAGATGAGTAATGGTGCCTACTGAAGGCTTGCGAGTACTGGACGTAGACCATCCAGCACTTGTTTTACGGACTGAGCGTATGGTGATTTGAGCTTGCCGATGATCAAGGAAAGAGTGTCCAGGAGTGACTGAAGAACTATGACGATTGCTTTGTCTTCAGGCAACTGGTCAGTCGTCGATTCAGTGCTCACTGTTGCCGACGTTACACAGTGACTCTGCATGTCGCTGCGACTTCGGCAACGAAGGTCAAGCTGCGTCAGATGTGTCCATGCCTTCCTTGGTGTTGTCGTTTACGCCGGCCGTCACGCATCCGTGGGACTGTGGCTTCGGTAATGTAGGCCAAGTGGAATTCGGTGAAGCGTTGAGTGAAGGGGCGTTCTAGAATATGGGGGTTAAGCCCTAACCCCACGTACACGTTAGAACGCGTGGCGTGTGGTTAGGCTGCCGAAAATTCTTAGCAAATCCATTGGCTGATGCGGCAGAGCAGGTGATCGTGCTTTGGACAATCGGGCGTAAGCGCGTGCGCTTGAAATCTAGCGACGGATTCGACGTTCTGACGCGGCGCCGCGCCGCGTCAAAAAGCAACGCGTTGACGCTCTGCAACGGGTACGATGCGGGTACGTGTAGCTGCGCGCCCTCTCTCTCCATAGGTAGAGGGCGCGGCGCCGCGTCACAAAGCCACGCGCTGCAACGGGTACGTGTAGTTAGTCCTTAACTGCGTAATTTGATTGGCCGTGCGCCGTCGCGCGCTCCTTATCTTGATAGGCGTCAGCAGACGGAGCTCACGCCTTTGAGCGTGCTGTGTTCTCACCACATGGCGCTTCGTTTGCATAGAAGAAGTGGTCAGCACGAAGGTCGCTTCGATCGCTGCAGTAGCCGCCTTCCCTTAGGGCCTGACCACACGTGCGCGTTGCAGCGTGTCAGCGCGTGGCATTTAGACGCGGCACCGTGCCCTCTTCCTATGAAGAGAGAGGGCGCGCAGCTTCGTGTAGCCACGCGCCTTCTCTTTCTTTGGGGAGAGGGCACGGCGCCGCGTCAAAAAGCCACGCGCTGACACGCTGCAACGCGCACGTGTGGTCAGGCCTTTACGCCAGCATTTTGTTGCGTTGCGCCCGATCGGATGACAAAGTAGTTAGCTTCTGAACTTTCTTCGTTAAACATTCAAATTTGGTGCTATCGCATTCATTCCTACGCTCTTGTGTCGAAGCTGTGACTTTTTGTATCACCGAGTAAAACAAGCTCTAACCACACGTACGCGTTGCAGCGTGTCAGCGCGTGGCTTTTTGGCGCCGCGCCCTCTCCCTATTTGGAGAGAGGGCGCGCAGCATCGTGTAGCCGCGCGCCCTCTCTCTCCATAGGGAGAGGGCGCGACGCCGCGTCAAACAACCATGCGCTGACACGCTGCAACGCGTACGTGTGGTCAGGCCTTTAATTTTCGTACATGTTCACCTTCTGCAAGCAAGGGCGCTAGGCAGAAATATTTTTCGGGGGGGGGGGGGGGGGGGGCACCACTTTGATTTGAAGTGGGGGCCGGGCAGGGAGATGTTGTCGAGTGTCATTTTGTGCTCTCGATGCTATGGCGAAAAAAAATTCCGGGGGGAGGGGGGGCACGGGCCCGGTGTGCCACCCCCTGGCTACGCTACTGTGTGCAAGCGTGTTTAATTGTGTAGCTCAACAGGTTTTTTGAGCGTGTGACCGTAAGAACGAAACTTTAAACCACAAAGAAAAACTTGGAGGACGCTTGAGCTTTGCCTTCAAGAGTAGAACGCGACATCGTAATCGGGCGTTCACATCGTCTTGTCAACCGCTGACCTGGCTTCGCATCTCGGTGGACACCTCAACCGTGCCGCAAGGGAATGAACGTCTGTGCGTTTAACATCAGCCGCTTCAAACTATTTCTTAAATGCCTACTGCAAGTTCAGTTGCGAAGATCTTCGTTGTGCGAATAGGCAAAGTACCCACTAGACGTCCGTAGGATGCCACGCGCACCTGGCAAGCCGCACACTTTGTTGATGCTGTTGCTGATACTGGCGATTAATTATGCATGAGCGCTTTGTAATGGGGCTTTTAAAGCACCCACTCGTTGCGCGATTCGCATCTTTTGACGCCTGGCACGATTCGATCCTGCGCTTCTGTCACGCAATATTACATGCGTCAAAGACACTCCTCCCACAACACGACAATCACATAGTGTTTTTTGCGCGTGAGTTTCAAGCCATGGCGTGGGTCTGTGGTAGAACGCCTGCTTGCCACCCAGAATGTCTGGGTTCGCTTCTCACGCGAACCGCAGATTCTTATTATTTATTCATATTTTGTTCATAGCCAACGCCGACACCGGAATTTCTGCTAAACTATCTCTTTACTGTTTCATACATTTCCTTATAGTGATGATCGTGTTACGGGACAGAGGAACGGGCGCACTCGCAGTTTTCTTGTTGAGGCGGCGTAGACTGTGTTATCGTTTTATTTATTTATTTATTTATTTATTTATTTATTTATTTATTTATTTATTTATTTATTTATTTATTTACTGCATCTCTGGTACAAAGCAGTTACATGACGATGCATTCGTGCCCTGCAAGTGTTCGTGTATAGCTTAACGCTTAGGATGCTCGCCTTCGGAGCGGAGGAGCTAGGTTCGACTCCCAACACCACCAAGGAAGTTTTTATATATATATATATATATATATTTTTTTTACTGTCCGTCCGTCTTTATGTCACATAGAATGGATGAATATCCGTTCTATGTGATACAGAGACGGACGGACAAGCGCAGCTTTGTTGTCAATTGCGCTGGGTGCTGACGCTCTGCACATCTACGCTGCCAAAAGACGGACCGTACCACAATGTTTTCATCGTAACAAAAGCATAAGATGATGAGCCCAGTTCGTTTAATGAAGCAAACATTCCACCATATCCCATTTCTTGGGTGTTCTGGTCAATGCTGTATTTTATTGGGAGAAACCTGAGGCAAGGGTTCCCCTGATACATTGACTACACCGAAATAGGTGCCCGAAAGCAGTCGAAAAAGACCCTTATCATTCATGATAAGGCTCAACTTTTGTCTGACGTTACACCTTGCAGCGATGGTCGTACTTTACGTTCCTTCCGAGCTAAAGGTTCCCCCTGATGCGTTGGCTTCCGCGCAATAGATGTCCAATAACAGTCGAAAAAGGTGAGGCCCTTATCGCCCATGATAAGGCTCAACTTTTGTCTGACGTCACACCTTGCACTGAACCCTTGAAACGTTTCTTTCACAGCAATATACGTCGAAAAGCAGTCGAAAAAGTTGAGGCCCTTATCACCCATGATAAGGCTCAACTTTTGTCTGACGTCACACCTTACAGCAATGGACCTACTATGCGTTCCTTCGAAGCTAAACGTTCCCCTGATGGGTTGGCTTCACCTCAATCGATGGCCAAAAGTAGCCGAAAAAGTTGACGCCCTTATCACCCATGATAAGGCTCAACTTTTGTCTGACGTCACACTTTGCACTGAACCCTAGAAACGTTTGTTTCACAGCAATATACGTCGAAAAGCGGTCGAAAAAGTTGAGGCCCTTATCACCTATGATAAGGCTCAACTTTTGTCTGACGTCACACCTTGCACTGAACCCTAGAAACGTTTGTTTCACAGCAATATACGTCGAAAAGCGGTCGAAAAAGTTGAGGCCCTTATCACCTATGATAAGGCTCAACTTTTGTCTGACGTCACACCTTGCACTGAACCCTAGAAACGTTTGTTTCACAGCAATATACGTCGAAAAGCGGTCGAAAAAGTTGAGGCCCTTATCACCCTATGATAAGGCTCAACTTTTGTCTGACGTCACACCTTGCACTGAACCCTAGAAACGTTTGTTTCACAGCAATATACGTCGAAAAGCGGTCGAAAAAGTTGAGGCCCTTATCACCCATGATAAGGCTCAACTTTTGTCTGACGTCACACCTTACAGCGATGGTCGTACTGTAGGGGGGTATGCACTTGACGTCATCCGCGAGGATCGCTAGCATTAGGAGGTCCGCGCGCTCGCCGCACGCGCTGTGTCCGAGATCCGTACGGCAACGCGGATGTATAGAGACCTCTGGAACACCTCCTGCACGTCGAAGCAGGTACAGGAGGACGGCGCGTACGAACGGACCTTCAAAATGGCGCGTGTATGGTGTTGCCCCCCTTGCGGATCAAGGCTCAGTGCATACCCCCCTATACGTTCCTTCCAAGCTAAAGGTTCCCCTGACGCATTGGCTTCAATTCAATGGATGGCCAAAAGCAGTCGAAAAAGTTGAAGCCCTTATCACCCATGATAAGGCTCAACTTTTGTCTGACGTCACACCTTGCACTGAACCCTAGAAACGTTTGTTTCACAGCAATATACGTCGAAAAGCGGTCGAAAAAGTTGAGGCCCTTATCACCCATGATAAGGCTCAACTTTTGTCTGACGTCACACCTTGCAGCGATGGTCGTACCATAGGGGGTATGCACTTGACGTCATCCGCGAGGATCGCTAGCATAGAAGTCGCCATTTAGGAGGTCCGCGCGCTCGCCGCACGCGCTGTGTCCGAGATCCGTACGGCAACGCGGATGTATATAGACCTCTGGAACACCTCCTGTACGTCGAAGAAGGTACAGGAGGACGGCGCGTATGAACGGACCTTCAAAATGGCGCGTCTATGGTGTTGCCCCCCTTGCGGATCAAGGCTCAGTGCATACCCCCCTATACGTTCCTTCCAAGCTAAAGGTTCCCCTGACGCATTGGCTTCAATTCAATGGATGGCCAAAAGCAGTCGAAAAAGTTGAAGCCCTTATCACCCATGATAAGGCTCAACTTTTGTCTGACGTCACACCTTGCACTGAAGTCTTCAAACGTTTGTTTCACAGCAATATACGTCGAAAAAGCAGTCGAAAAAGTTGAGGCCCTTATCACCTATGATAACGCTCAACTTCTGTCTGACGTCACACCTTGTAGCAATGGGCCTACTATGCGTTCCTTCGAAGATAAATGTTCCCCTGATGTGTTGGTTTCACCGCAATGGATGGCCAAAAGCAGTCGAAAAAGTTGAAGCCCTTATCACCCATGATAAGGCTCAACTTTTGTCTGACGTCACACCTTGCACTGAACCCTAGGAACGTTTGTTTCACAGCAATATACGTCGAAAAGCGGTCGAAAAAGTTGAGGCCCTTATCACCTATGATAACGCTCAACTTTTGTCTGACGTCACACCTTGTAGCAATAGGCCTACTATGCGTTCCTTCCGAGCTAAAGGTTACCCTGACGCGTTGGCTTCACCCCAATGCATGGCCGAAAGCAGTCGAAAAAGTTGAGGCCCTTATCACCCATGATAAGGCTCAACTTTTGTCTGACGTCACACCTTGTAGCAATAGGCCTACTATACGTTCCTTCCGAGCTGAAGGTTACCCTGACGCGTTGGCTTCACCCCAATGCATGGCCGAAAGCATTCGAAAAAGTTGAGGCCCTTATCACCCATGATAAGGCTGAACGAAAAAAAAGGAAGAGAAACTCTCATGGGAGTGCCAAGATTCGATACAAGCCCCTCACGCTTCTAAGGCTAGCGTCTTACCCACAGAGCTGAGCTCCAGCGCTTTCTAGCACCGAATGCATACGAACCATGTGAATGCGTCCTGCCGATGACGAAAAAAAAAAGGTTTCCTCGGCGCACTGGGATTCGAACCTCAGCCCTCCCGCTCCGAAGGCTAGCGCCTTAGCCATTGCGCTAAGCACTAACGATATCTTTGCGCGAATGCATATGAACTATGTGAGTGCGTCCTACCGAAGAAAAAAAAAAGGACTTTCATCGCAGCACTGGGAATCGAACCTATTCCCTCACGTTCCTAAGACTAGCCCCCTAGCCATTGAGCTAAGCAACAATGCTTCCTTGGCCCGAATGCATATGAGCCATGTGAATGCGTCTTACCGAAGGAAAAAAAAAGAGAGAGAGAGGTAGCTTAATTGCCGCACTGGGATTCAAACCTTATCCCTCACGCTCCGAAGGCTAGCGCCTTAGCCATTGAGCTAAGCAACAACGCTTTCTTGGCCCGAGCGCATATGAACCACGTGAGTGCATCCTACCGAAGAAAAAAATACTTGCATCGCAGCTCTGGGAACCGAACCTAATACCTGACGCTCCGGAGGCTACGCCCTAGCCATTGAGCTAAGAATAACGCTTTCTTGGCCCGAATGCATAGGAACCATGTGAATGCGTCCTAGCGAAGGAAAAAAAAAAAGAGAGAGAGAGATACCTTAATCGCCGTACTGGGACTCGAACCTCATCCCTCACGCTCTAAAGGCTAGCGCCTTAGCCACTGAGCTAAGCAACAACGCTTTTTTGGCCCGAATGCATATGAACCACGTGAATGCGTCGTACCGAAGAAAAAAAGTCACAGTTTCACCGCTAAGGGTGAAGCAATAAATGCGAGCAACAAATTGTAATGTTACACGAAGTGAGGCTGGCAGCTAACTCTTCTGGATCCGGTCTCACGCAACTCTACAAAACGCTGGTTTAAGAGAATACGGCAGCTCCAGCGACTCTTCACACATTCTCTTCGCGTTGAGATCGCAGAAGGGTATATCGGCCCCCCTGTCGGCTGGCGAGATAGCGCCAGCGACGACCGCCCTTGTAAAATCAAAGGTCGCTCGAGGGGGACCCCCCCCCCCCTCCCGTTTTTGCACGCTTGTGAATTACGTGCGGGGCGTTTCCTCTCTGCTTGAGCATTCGACGGCTGGTCTAACATGCGGGGGGGGATCTTATCGCATGCGCCTCGGAGCGACGGAGATGAGCCGGCTCGTTTGATTTCCGCTTCATCCGCGTTCGTCGCTCCTGCTCGCGCGCTATTACCCGCGGGTAGAACGTACGATGCGCAGGGGATCTTACCAATTTGGACCTTATGCGCGACTGACGGCGACGGCGACGCCAAAAACCCGTCCATATAATTGCTATCGCGATAAAAAAAGGTCACAGTTTCACCGCAAGTGTGAAGCAATGAATTCGATAGCCACAAATTCTAACGTTATTCGAAGTAAAAAAAGAGAGAGAGATACCTTAATCGCCGTACTGGGACTCGAACCTCATCCCTCACGCTCTAAAGGCTAGCGCCTTAGCCACTGAGCTAAACAACAACGCTTTTTTTGGCCATGCATATGAACCACGTGAATGCGTCGTACCGAAGAAAAAAGTCACAGTTTCACCGCTAAGGGTGAAGCAATAAATGCGAGCAACAAATTGTAATGTTACACGAAGTGAGGCTGGCAGCTAACTCTTGGATCCGATCTCCCGCAACTCTACAAAATGCTAGTTTAAGAGCATACGGCCGCTCCAGGGAGAATGTTCGCACAATCTCCTCGCGTTGAGAGCGGAGCACGTAGGAGCCAGCCGCCCGCTGTCGGCTGCTGAGATTGCGAGATAATGCGTGCGCCAGCAACGACCGCGCTCGTAATACCAAAGGTCGCAGTGGCTGCAAAAGGGACCCCCCCCCCCCCCCTCGCGTCTTTCCGCGCTTGTTAAAGACGCGCGGGGTCGAACAGGCGGGGGGGGATCTTATTGCATACGCCTTGGAGCGACGGAGATGGGCCGGCTCGTTTGATAACCGCGTCAGCCGCGTTTGTCGCCCCCGCTCCCGCGCTGTTACCCGCGGGTTGAACGTATACGATGCGATGGCGGATATATCAAATGACGGCGACGGCAACGACAACGACAAAACCCCATCGAGATTGTGCATTTAATTGCTATCGCAATAAAAAAAAACCCAGGCCTGCGCGGAAAGCGCAGCACAGTCACAGCGAAAGCTGGAAGAGCGCCATTTTTAGAACCCGCTGCAAACTCTTGGGGCTACTATTACAAGTACGCTTGCAATGTACCCACTACTCCATTAATTGATTCGGTGGCTGATGACGACGAAGAATTATGGCTGAGCCCTATGTAATGGGTTGGAAGCATTCAACGACCCACTCGTAATGCAATTCATATTGTATGACGCCTGGTTACACAATTCGCATTCTCTGACGCCTGGTTGTTATTTTACTATTCTACCACGTTACATTGTGTATGTTAAAGGGACCCTGAAACAGTTTTGACGATTTTGTAAAAACACATTGGGCCGGTAGACCAAGTCACTTACAGGCTGATTTAAGCTCTCTGCGTAAACTGTGTAATTTATTACAACGCTTTAAAGCTGCGAATCGCTGCAGATCACTGCGGCCCAGCCAAACGCGTTTTCAATCGTCCATTCACAGTACGACAGCCACTGTAAGCGCGACGTCACCCAGGCTTCTGATCTGATTGGGTGTGGAGTGCGCGTAAGCAGGGCCGTAACTAAGGGGGGGGGGGGTCGAGGGGGGTTCTGACACCCCCCGAAATTTTTTCACGCTTTAAGTTTTCGGGTGATAGTAAAATATTTACATGCCTCCACAGCCACCACCAGTTGCCAAGGTTACCGTTCAGCGTCCAAACCCTCCCCGAAAAAAATTCCTGGGTACGGCCCTGCGCGTAAGTAAGATCGGCTGGTAGGGTGGCGGCACCTGTCGGGGCAGATATCAACGATTCTGCGATCTTCGTCTCTGTTGCCAGACGGCGTGCGTGCTGCCGGGCGCACTGGGCTATGGTCTCCGAGATTGCGCGCAACCTGTCTGCGTGCAATCTTGGAGGTCATGACTGGGTGAAGCTCAAATCGTCGAGTGCTCTCATGAGAGCTCTGCGATCGCCAGCGATGCCAGCGTGTCTCATGAGTTGAGGAGGCAAGGCAGGGGTGAGAAGGAGGGTATGATATACGTGATATAAGTGAAATAACTGCCAACACCGGCACTGCTGACTCTTGGAAAGAGTTGCATAATAATAATAATAATAATAATAATAATAATAATAATAATAATAATAATAATAATAATAATAATAATAATAATAATAATAAATTGTTCATGATTATTAAAGACAGAAGGCCCGACTGAAAAAAATTTCATTCGCTCGTGCGTCTGCTAGCCCCCCTCACATGGTACGACCCACTTCGGGATGGGTAATACCAGAGTCCTTGTAATACCAAGCGTGACCATAAATACATCAGGGTTTACATGATGCAGTAACAATGGCTTCAAAAAATTAATGACCCCGACGTGATTCGAACACGCAACCTTCTGATCTGGAGTCAGACGCGCCACCGTTGCGCCACCGAGTCAGGACGCCTCATTCACATCGTGGATCCCGGCTGCTGGAGCTTAGCCTCTGACCTCCACGGACCTAGTGAGCCCTAGTGGAGATCAGTGAGCTTTATCAACGCTATCGTTGTTTGTTCGCCTCCTTTATGCTTCCCTTGCGAGCACTGCCGATAGTGAATTTACCCTTCGTGTGACATTCGCTTCGTACGCCAGCCTACCGCGGCCACCGGAAAACCTGGACATGTGGCGTGCGCGAGCGCTGTCATGTAGCTGATCCCAGCACTGACGGAACCTTTGTTCAATCCTTTGTCGCGGAGCGGCGCTACACGTTCTGCATGCAAGCTAAAGCTGGCGGAGAAATTGAATTGGCAGGGGCGAACATTCTTTATCATTGTAGTAGCTAGAAAAAAACCTTTCTAGCCACTGTAGTTGTCATAGTGGCCACGTCAAGTAGAAGCTCTTCGACACCTCTCTCTCCCTTCCGTCCTTTCTCTCTCTCTCAACAAATGTAGTGCTAGAAAACCTTCATTCTTGAAAATTTTTGTAGCGCGCAGAAAAGACGGGGACACACAGAAAGAAGGGACAAACGAGCGCTAACTCACAACCGTTTTATTTTTTTTTAAAGGACTACACATATAAGCACAAATAATCAGCACTAGGCACGTGCGCAGCAAGTCATGTGGAATATGGGCAGAATACAAATGATTAAACAAAATTTTAATAAGACTATTCCTTATCAGTGAGTGCAACCGAAGGGTGACTGGTACATTTTCCCCCACACCTGCTTATATGAAACGCTTAGGTGACTTCACATGTTAGCTTATCATTATGAGCAAACAAAATATCTGTGTCACAGAAAACCGGATTACAATGGCGTAATTTGCGATGATTAGACAAGTGTGAAAAGGTTTCTTTACCCCAGAGAACTTGCATGCTCTTTTAAACGTGTGTTGGTGCAGCGACCTATTTTGTCCTATGTACCAGCGGCGTAAATCCAGAAAAATAACTAGGGGGGGGACACACATCTTGCTATGGCGGCCGTTTTGTTTTCATAAATGTTGTAGATTTTATTTTTGCTTACATAAAAATCAAAATTCTACCTTGAAATCAAATTGAAGAACGAATATGGGTCCCGGCTCACGTAATTGCATCGTTGTATTGAGTCTTTTCTAAAACCGATCGAGTGGCAGTTGCGATTCCAATAGTCTCGCAAAGCTGGGGGGGTATTGAACACTGGTACACGCTACAAAAAACAAGAAAAAAAAAACAAGACAGGCATTTATTAAAGTTGAAAGTGCTATACTTAACTGTCAAGCCATTCAGATATATGATGTTTCAAAGAGGAATTTCGAGGGGGGGACACTTGCAAGGGGTGTCTCCCCCAGGCTGAGCACAAGGGGGTTCAGGACCCCCCCTTACCCCCCCCACGATTTACGCCACCGCTATATACATATTGCCATGAGTTAGCGGTATCCTGTCAACAACACGCTTTCTGCAATTTGGGAACTTCGAGTCTTCTTTTAAACCGCAGTTACAATTCCTTTCCCTGACGTTAAACTTTTTGGCAAGAGCCTGCATTTGCCACATGAGTTGTTCCGCACATACTCTGTGCTGATTATTTATGCTTATATGTGTATGTTCTTTTCAAAAAAAATAAAACAGTTGTGAGTTAGCGCTCGCTTGTCCCTTCTTTCTTTCTGTCCATGCTGCAAAAATTTTCAAGCATGAATTCATACCAAATCGCCCAGATATCAGTTTTAATAGAGAACCTTTCTAGCCACTATGTGAGAGCGCTACTCAGAGGTGTCCCACAGGTGCTTGAGGACGCGATCAGCAGCAGTGCGGCGGCTTTTTTTTTTCTTATTCTTTCTTTTCTTTACGAACTTCTCTGTTTACACTTACATCGAAAGCACAGCAAACAAATCTGAAACCAAACCTGAAGCACATTTCTGTGGCAGGGAAGTACTTATGTGCAATTTTATTTTCAGCATGCAATCGCGGACGAGTGACTGGTTACGTCTTTTCCTTAGTAAACAAGCCTGGCTACGCACTGAGACAGCTGGCAGCGATGTCGTGATTTTCTTGCATGAATGAAATATTGAATATTTTCCCGACGTTGCCTTAGCATGCGCTGAAGGCTCCTCCAGCCATCAATGATTAGTGTACGCGACATGGCACAGAAACCCGGTGGCTTTAAAATGTTCAAGTACCCCATTAACTTTCGAAAAAGAAAATAACTTAAGTACATTTCTACGTCTTTCTGGCGACGTAGTCGATTGATGGGCATTACTGCATTTGCTCGTGTAAAACCCACCCTCGTATTAAGCACGTATATACCTTGACTTTACAACGTGACAACTTAGAAAAACGACACGGTGAGAGCCGATAGCAATGCAAAACAGCTACAAGCCCGGCCGTGTGTGACCCGCATACAATTAAAACTTCAGTGCAAAATAATAATAATAATAATAATAATAATAATAATAATAATAATAATAATAATAATAATAATAATAATAATAATAATAATAATAAATAAATAAATTACCTCTTCCTGCAAACTTTTTCACGGGAAGTTCTTGATAAATATATCTCGTGTGAGTCGCGTAATATCGTAACAAGGTCTTTATTGGATTGAAACCACTGAGAACTCGTATTTGAAGTTAACATATCAAAAGGCGTATTGTAGAGCACTGGTTATGTGTGATATTGGCGTTAAAGAGCATTGACACCATGATCGAAAACGCTAATACTAGGCTAACGGACTCGTATGTGAGTCGAATCTCTCAGGCTCACTCAGACTGAGCACAAGACGCGAGACTGAGTCGTATTGAGTCCTGCTGAGTTTGAGTCCGAGTGGGCCCGGTTGAGTAAAGGTCCGAGTCCGAGCGAGTCCGGTGGAGGAAAATTTTGATGAGTGAGTAGGTGAGCCCTAGAGCAAAATATATTTCTTGAGTGAGCCCGAGTGAACCCCCCCCCCCCCCCTTTTTTTTTTGCCGACCTATGACGACAACCTATTTCAAGTTAGGATTCATATAATCATCGTCAGAATTACATGAGAATGGCGGTTCTTCCATCCATCCTTTACGCTTACATTTCTTGCAACAGTGAACGCTCCACTTATAAGCACATGCTTTCTATATGCGCTCTTGTCTTCCTTCTTTTTGCGCGTCCAATTATTTCACAATTCGCACACATTTTGATAACGCGTTTTCATAATACTTTGAGCCGTGGTTGTATCCCGATCATAGGCGTGCGCACGGGGAGGGGCAGACGGGGCAAGAGGGGGTTGCAAAGCCAGTCCCATAGATTGACAGAATAGGGAGGGGGGCAGAGGGGATAGGGAGGGGGGGGGCACTGCGACGAACCTTCGCATCCCCTGAAGGGGAACCCTGCGCACGCTTATGATCCCGATTATCCATGCCTGTGCAACTTTGGCGGAGTCATTCAATCCAGCAGGCCAGGCAGTCTGCTGTAAGGCTTACGTGAAAACCAATGAAGATGTTCAACCATTTATCATAGGGATACTAGTCGGGAAATAACCCCTCAATAAATGCCTAGGTTACCACTTGTAGAAGATTTAGTGGTGATTAACCTACACAAGAACGTAGTTGCTTTAACTGGTAAACGATTAGGGCAGCTGCGCACTAGTAGTGCGAAGACTGATGAAACAGGGGAACTGGTGGCGTTGTCCTCCCCTTTCCCTCCTCCTCACCCTCAATTTCCTTTCCCACCCCTTGATATACTAAATTATGCATAGCTATGCTTGCTCTCTCTTTTTCTTTTGCAACATTGATAGTGCATGCAGCACCGCCGAGCCAAAGCTGCCGTGCGGGAGACGAAAATGAGCCACGTGCGCATCAGTTCCTTTTTTTCTCTGTCTCAGCGGTATTGTTCGGCCATCTTCGTTTCGGGTAACAGCAGCGCAGATCGTGCGCCGTGCGCCCACTTTCGTATGAGCCCGAGTTCGACGAAACGGAAGCGGTCGTCTCCATCAAACAAGTTCGAAATCCCTCAGCGTCTGGACAATAGCCAAAGGCAAGGGGTCGCTCTGCATGCGAACGACTACGCACCGTCTCTGGATAGCTGTGTCTCTATTCTAGTCCAAACGAAAACTACAGAAATGTGTTCAAAACAAATTGCATTTCACACTTCTGTCTCGATATCTGCTGCGCCCGATGCCGTTTCATATTTCAGTGAATGTTCAGATTAGTAAAATTTCAGTAATTAAGTGAACTAATTCCTAGGGTCCCTTGAAGTTCACTCAAGTGAGAGTTCACTGTAGCATGCATATTTCCCATGATGCGAGGAGCACTATTACGAGGAGCACACTCGCATAAGCGCGGTGCGGGAAAGGGCTAAGCACAGTCGTCAGCAAGGTTAACACGAACGCTCCGCAGCGTGTCCTGAAACGGTTTGATTGACGCTAGCGCAGCGTAGCTTTGGATTCTGTTGCCGAGATGTTACCCATGCATGCCGACATACTATCCAAGCATACCGAGCTAGTATCTCGGCAACAGCGCCCAGTGCTTCGTGGCTGGCATCAAACTAGGCCAGGTGACGTGTCGGAGCGTTCGTGTTGAGCTTGCATGTTGACGACTATACATGGAAAATGGTGGTGAACGTCTTTTATACACATGTGCGCAGCCACCTAGTACACTGCAGTGTGGTACTATTTAATGGAATTTCCAAAGGGTTCGTAACGATTGCTTAGATATGAACAATTACATCCCGTTTCAATATGTCAAGGTTCAACTATATTGGCATTCATGTGCAATAAATGAACGGACAGATGCACAAATATTGGTGTTTATTGAATAATATTGTTGCATGTAAATCATTACATTTACAGCATATTTGCTTGTTTTACAGTCTGGGTGTGTTTGCGCGTGTGCATTTGTAATATGCAACACTGATTGTTAAGTGCCACCAAATGCAGTTATACTATGTTTGTGCGTGACAGCCTTGGAAGAAAATTCTATAAACTCAATGTTTGAACTTTCCCAGGGTTTGTAATTTAGATTGTGGGTTATGTAAACGCGTTCATACAAACTAAATCGTACCTCAAGGACATTGATCTGTTATAATTGAACAGTTAATGATAGTTTATTGCAGAATTTTTTGTCATTGCCTGCAAAAAATATTGAAATGCAAAAGTATAAACCAATTTTAAATTTTCACAACACAGTATTTCACTCCGCACTGCATTTTATTCACTTTACACACATTACATTGCAATGATTGTTCTCACCCATGGCAAATATTTAAAACTTGTATGTCTTTATTTACACACCAAAGAAATCACGGATGCGGCATTCACTTCACAACCAACAAAGCAGCATGTAGACTCTAACGGCTAAACTTGCGGTGCTTAATTCACACGATTGGAAAATAAGTCAATACATGTGCTACTACACCGTGGATAACTTAGCATTGTTCACAGCAAACTGCACTTTGTTCTTTTCCTATGTTTTGCAGCGACATTGTCAATGCAAGTACCAGATCAAGTGCAACTTCTAGCACATTTCTCGCGCTTCATTGTTTTAAAGTCAGATTAAGTGTATATACACATATTTACAATCATACACTCGAAAATGAAAGCTTTGAGATGCTTCTAGCATTATATGTAGCACCCGGAATATACACAATTTGTAACATGCTAAATATCACTCAAACTCAACAAAGGCAAGCACGACACTGCCGAACTTCAGGCAGCATAAAGAAAAACCTAATGTTTTTATACACATATTTAGAGCGACGTTCTACAAACAAGCTGCTCTTCCTTGACACAAATGTTTGTGCAAAGAAAACTAAATTTGTTCAACACATTCTGCCCTGAGAGAAAAAGCGTTGGAAATGGATAAATAACGGCAACAATTTTGATGCCGCGCCCATGGCATAGAAGCGAAAGGACATCCAGGTTGGGAGAAGCATCAGGTGCTCGCAAAAGTGGTCACGTGTGCATAGAACTTGTGCATGTAAAGGTTCATTTGGAACAACCCTGAACTGTGCAGGTAAAAATTGGTGCTTGAAGGCGAAGCAGTAGTATATATGGCAGTAGAAAAGCCGTGTGTAGCACTTCCGTTTTGTACTCATTTCTGAACAGCCCAGTACAGACATTGAATAATATGATATTGTAGTTTTGTTTTCTTCTTGAAAAGCTGTTGTGCCATAGTTCGGTTCCATATTGAAGGTGCCAGCCAGGTGCGCATGAACTAGTTCAACAAACTAACCAATTCACGTACAGGGTCGACCACATATGACCCGAACACCTGCTCAGTACTCAAGCCGGTAAGACTAGAACGTCTGGCCTACTCCACTAAGAAAATGTTCGTTTTATGACCTATAATCAGAGTGCCAATAAGCGCAATAATAATTTACCGCATTTTGTACAAAACATCAGCTTCTGTGAGGCCTTGAATAGTAAGGAGGTGATCACCTTAAATGTGGATGACCCTGTACATCAAAACACTTCGGCACCCAACTCTTGAACAATTCTTGATGACAGATAAGCAGTGCAATGAAACCTTCAAAGTTATAAAGAAGCGGTACAGCCAGAATTATCAGATATGTCATCGCCGGCACTTGTGTCGTGCATACAAGTTGCATGCAACGGTGTAACTGGTTTCGTTCATTGTCCTGCAGATTATTCCATTTAATATAGAGTGCACTGAAAAGGGTGGAGGGTTGCGGTGCTAAGCAAGGTATTAAACATCTATGCTTAGGCAGGAACTTGCAAAGGTACAACTGGTCCTCAAGTGCGGCGGGCCCTTCATTGCACGCTTCTAACGCTGGTCCTGTTCGCACAACTTCAAATATCACATCCGCCTCTGTAGGCAAGGAGTAAGGCTGTTGTATACAGGTAAACACGCACACACGCACGCTTTCAAACATTGTGGCTACCTAGCCGTTGAAGGGAAGTGATAACAAGTTGCATACAGTGCATGGCAGAGATGAACAAAACAACAAACAAGCAAGCATGTCATGTACAGGGAGGGTCAAAAGTTCGCAGGCCACTATCCCATGTATTTCCATGGAAACGTGGCCTGCTAACTTTTGACAGGACTGTACATGTTGTCTAATTCACTCCAGCTACATGGCGAGCGCTCATAGAGACAAACACTGGGGTACTCGGGAAATCTCAGTCCTAAAAAGAGGATTTATGTAAATGGGAAACCAACAAAGTTTTCTAAACTGTCCTGCTTACATAAACCTGAGTTTGTCTTAAAAGCAGCCTTCTGTACTGTACAAAGAATTTATGTGCTCAACAACTACCTTACCGGAAACTGTTACCAATGAAGAGCTTTCTTTGCTGCCACAAAGTGCAAGTGTACAAAAGTCTTTGAAAGAAGTGCCGTGGGTCCCACATTGAAAATGGTGCCAAGCTGATGATTGTGCGCAAAAGGAGGTGGAAGAAAAGCCACGTGGTCTACCACTGCCAATGCAGTACGTTATCACAATTGTGTGCTTTATGAATTCTATGGTTAGTCTTTTTTTTTCTGGTTCCAAAGGGCACCTACCTGCCGACCTACTGTGAAGCATAAACTGAGAAAGGATGCATGCGGCCGGATTGGTGAAAAACAAACAGACATCCTCGAAGCTCTGCATTCCTTGCCTCATTTGCAGGAGTTTAGCCCTGCCCATTCACCTAAACTGCCAAAGATGACCGGAACCTTCCTGTATGCCCCTGGAGTTTCTCTATGTGATATCACTATCCAGAAAATCCACGTGGCTCTATTACATTGCCTCTGCAGGATCACTTGCGCAATATGGCAAATTGTGCTATCGCAGATTGACAAAGTCAGTCATGTTTGCCTAACTGCTATGAGGGGGGAGAAAGAGCGAGGTTACTCATAGACAACAATTATGAGTTCTGGGGCCATATTCTGAGACGACCACTTTCCGTGACAGTGTCGCCTTGTGTGGTGTAGAATCTCACGCGTTCAATGATGGAGACAACTATTTGCCCACCTTCCCTCAACCAGACAATCAGTGCACACTGAAAGCGATATTATGGCGGTATCTCAACCTCAGAATAAGGCCCTGGGTAAATCCGCAAGATCATTGCTCTCACCCGTTGCCGAAAGGACTCCGCTAGTGTAACGAGCAATTATCAGTGAGAATTGCTCACAGCCATGCACAACAGTTAAAGTAACGCACAACATACTTGAAAGAAAATCTATCGGTCAAAGGGTCTCTGCACGATCAAAGCAACAATGATCAAACAGTGCACAGCACAGATCTAGCTTCTGGGTCCCTTGAAGGTGTTCCAGCACGACATGAAAGAAGGCCAGGATAACGTGACTATTCTACTCCATTTCTTTTTCCTTTCCATGCTTAATCAGTAGTCCGAGCAGTGCTCCACATTCATTATCATTAACATAAGCCACTCACATACAGTTGGTGATGAAGGAGGACAGGGACAAACTACATAATGCTTTACATAATAGTTACGCAACTTTCAACTCCTATTCTTCAATACTACTGCATATATAAATGGGTCCTTGAATCATGCAGATTGATTGTAATAAGCTGCAAAATAACCACTAAATAACTGACTCCATTAACAGTGTTCGCACCAGTTATGGGTCGCAACATGATTTCACGACTTCCAGATAGACATGATGATGATCAACGTTTTGCTGCCTTTGCTTACCATATTATTCATAATATAAATGATGTGTCACGAGATTTTTATGGTCTGCCATCACGTGTCTTCATTCCAGTGTGCAGTACAACATGGGTGCTAATAATTTTTACTTCGGCATGCTGAATGCAAATTATGATGCTGACTTGTCACTGTGCATGCAGTATCTCCTACATCGCTCATGATGAATGTGAACGAGGTGTTAGTTTTTCCTCCCGCTGAAAGAGCTGCTCCACCTCTTCATTGCTTATTAACGATCTGCCTCAATGGCGCGTGATGTGGTTACACAGAATGCCCTGTCATGAAGAATTGCTCGCAAGGTGAAAAGAAGAAAAAAAGGATGGCAGCAGCCTTCTCTCCAATTGAATGTTTTAAATCGTAGCCCTAGAATCATCCAGCATTTTACAACACTGTACAGCACTGAAAATAAGCAGACCATACAAACAAAGATCGCCCAAGGTGCTATGTACAGCACCTACAAAATGGTTTTCACATAAGCTTACTTACTATAACTAAAGAGGAGGCAATGTACTCGTGAGGATTGTTTAGAAAACATATAAAGACAGGATGATGTGAAACCACTGTTCCCTTCTGTTTCGCCCGTTGCCTCCTTCTGTTCGTCCGAGTCTCATCTCGGAGTTAATAAAGCTATTGTCAGAGGGCCTTGACTGCTTGTCACTGCATTTGACCCTGCATTGTCTAGTACAAAAAATCTCGCGCCTCATTTCTCCCCAAGCACTTTCAGGCATATGCTTGCCTTGAAGAGATCAATAAACTGTACCACCGAAGCCGTGCGGTCACAGTCGCGGCCACTTTGCACCATGTGCTTATAGTGCTACGCATTTCTGCTGAATCAACAGATCGTCAACATTCAGTCACACCCTGTCAGAGATGGTCCAAGTAGCACTGAACAACATGTCTGGGCAGTCATTGCTCCCCGCGCAATTTCGAACCACCAATTTCGCGTGCCTTTTCTTTTTCGTTGCTGACCACCCACGACACGTATAAGCGAAGAGCTCAAATGTTGCATCCTTTCCTTCACGCATCTGAAGAGTCTTCCCGTGGTGGGCTTCTAGATGTCAGGTTAAACTGGAGGTCTGAGAAACTCAGCCGAATCTTGTCACGATCCAACAGTGAACTGCGGCCACTGCTTGTTGTTGTAGGCTGTTGTTGGCACTTGTGCAACTCTTTGAGGATCATACGTGCCGTGGCAGTTGAGTAAGAGGGGGGGTGGCGAGTATTTTGGGGGGCACGTCTTCTTCGAATGCTATGTTGGAGACTCCCTGTGAAGGCTCTGGTGCTGCAGGCGGTGCCTCTGTTGCTGGAGCTATTGTGATGAATGTTGGGCAGCACCAGGACTCGATACGCTGCATCAAATGCATAGAAAAATTCTTTAAAAGGCTATGATTAATCAAGCAGTCAACGAATGAAATCTTTATTATGATTAATTACAAGAAGGTCGTACCATTTCTGAAGATTTAAGGTGGGTTACAGATTGCGATCCCATTTAAAAACTGAAGCAGAAACTCCTTATTGATGAATTGTCAGAGTGTGTAAGCAGTACAATAATTCCACCATATAACCAACACATGGTAACACAGCCAATGTTACCCATCTTGTAGCTTGCATTAGCTAATACTAGCCATCACTTAGCCATCATTAACCGGCATTAGCCAGCACTAGCCGATATAAGCTATCATTTGACAACAATATTGGTAACAGCAAACATTGTTGAACATGAACCAGTGTGTGCCTACAATACTGTGAGTAAATAAACTCAGACATGTGATGGCAGCACACGAATATGTATATACTGTGGAATGCCAGGATGGAAATATTGCGATAACTATAATGGCCTACTTTCTTTCTGTGCCAAATGCTCTTTTTGTTATGCTGCCATGCTCTTACACACACTTTTCACCAGGTATCCAACCAAAGACTGCTTGACCCACTAAAAACGCTGTGCCAGGGGCTCACCTCATGCATTTGAACCTGGTTTTTGCTGAAGACGACAATCTTGAGGCCTTCGATGACGGCCACTAAGGCGACGCCCAGAAGTGGCAGTGTTTGCAGGAGCACGCAGAAAGAGCCAACCCAGGGTGACCAGTAGTGGTAGAATAGCGACAGCGACTCCGGTGAGAACATGGCCAAGTGGCCCGATCGCATGAACGCGATGGACAGCATCTGAAAGCACAAAACATGTGCAGGTTAGTGTTTCTCACACAGACGGGGTGAACTACACTTTTGCTCTTTGCATTTTGCAAGGGAATTCGCAGTGTTATAAAAATTTGTTACATGCTTTAATGAACCTCTACCATACAGAGAAATAATGACCCCTTTTAACATTCCAAGTTTCATTCTGACTTCATCAAAGGTGTATAGTTTGATGTAGTGTTCCTCTAACAAAATAACTCCTATTCTTGGCGCATAAAGCCAACTGCATACTGCTACGTTTTTACAGTACTTATTTAGCATATTACAGCAGTTATGCGCGAAGAGGTTCGAGTCTTTTTCTATTGATTTAGTCGCAAATCATTCTTCCCGTCAATAATAAAGGATAATAAAACTGGTTGATAGTTACTGGAGTTGTAGTGAGCAAAGTTTCTTTAGTAACTTTATTAACATCAGAAGTGCTGTACGATATGACAAGGTTAAACAAATTAAGTTCCAATGAACCTGCAGTCAGTGAAGTAACTCCACATCGTCACAATCGTCAGCCCTAAATTATCTTGCATGACACTGTGGGGATCAGGAATCTAACCTGTGTTTTATTCTGGGGAAGAGTGGGGTCTGACATTTTTATGCGAGTGCTTGTATACGTATACACACACGACATGAAAAGTTTGGAGATGGCGAGGGGATGAATCCCCCCCTCTGGATAGGCCTATGATGGTGATGTCTTCGGGTCAGAAAGAAAATTCATTCCCTAAGCTGAAAGAATCATCTGCGGTGACCAAGATATTCGGCATTATTTGAAAATGTTTGTCACGAGACTTCGCCTGCGCCTGGCTGGCGTATATTTCAGTGTATGTCAAGGAAGCAATTGTTTACGAGAAATGAGCGCGAGAAAAAAGTTTAAGATGCCAAAAAAAAAAACAATAGAGTTGCGAGTTGGCTTACCAAAAATGCTATTGGTAGAAGAACATTCCAATGGAAAGTCAGCAGTGGCAGGTAGAGAGAATTGGACCTTTCCTTTTGCACTATCATTTTGACTAGCTTGTCAGTTCCAAAAGGTTTACCTGAAAAAATAAAGAAAAAGGGGCGTTGATAGCAGACTAGACACATTGCATGGTCACAGAACTTCATCATCATCGGTAGCAATGCTGCTTACCTTGTATAAATAGCACGACTATGAGCATGATGAAATACAGAGCGACGATCCACCAAAGCGATCCCAGCCACACGTCCAAGAAAAGCATAAGATGCAAAGTTGCCTGCAAGAGAATGCATTGTTAGTTCTGTAAATTAACAAGAACTAATTTGGTCCCATAACTGAGAAGAATAGCACCAGAGAAATGCTAAACAAATGTAACGAGTGAGTTTATACTGATGACAATATTTTTCAGAACTCCATATTAATGATTTAGCATGCGACGAACGGGCTTATTTGCACCTGGTTACATTTTTGTTTTAATTCTAAAATGATTAACAATAGGATTTGAACATCATTTCATTTCAAAGTTGTCGTAAAAGAAGCAGTAAAAAAATTCGAAAACTATTTGAAAACTATTCATTAAATCAACTTGATTAGGTCTCAAAGTCACTGCTCGCAAATCCCCATTACTAGGCCTTTCACGTAGTATTCTACGGTTGTAATGAACTATATTTCAGCCTACTTCATGATAGGCTCAAATTATTTTTTGCGGTAGCGTCCCTTTAGTTCTTTTAGTGTTTTTGTGTTCGGTACTTACATCGGTGGCGAAGAAGAGCCCCAGAAGAAACCCGACTGCACAGGTAATGAAGGTGACTATTGTCTTCCATTTTGTGAAAAACTTTGGTCGGATGTACACCACAGCGTCTACGATGCAATTCCAGATGCATATCTGCAATAGATGACAAAGGAGCATGTGTTAGGCAATTCATATTTGCATAGGTTTAAGCTTGCTCGCGAATGTCGTGAGTGCTGAAAAAAAAACGACGTGCTCACGCTGCAATTAAAATGCAATTCATTACATGTGCCTGAGAAAGTCTCTGATTAAAGTGGAAATACGGGTAACATATTACATGTAGTCTTATCTATATAGGTATGTAATGAACCCGGTTTTATCAACCTCTTCCCTATTTGTCCACGAATATTCTAAACCTCGCTTGCTCATGTGAACCACTGGCCTGTTAATACTTCCGTCTGCTTTGAAACCCAGATCCTCTGAAATATGCTTTTTCTATGTCAATTTTGCTCGATGGAACATTCTAGAGCTCCATTACGATGTATCAAGTAGCTTTCAAAGTGTAGTTGCAGCAGAAACATGCTTCATCCTGTTGTGAATATTTCATCATGTATGTTTTTGTTTAAAAAAGCAGCCAGTGCGGGCTTCAAATTACGATGGATGGATGGATGGATGCTATGAGCGTCCCCTTTACAACGGGGCGGTGACAGGTGTGCCACCAGGCTCGATAAATAAAAAAAAAGAACTTTTTCGCCTTTCTCTCTTTTTTTTTAAGTTGGCCTAATGCCTCAATTGTCTATTTCGATTAAATCTATCTTTATCTTACTATAGGGGGAAAAAACGCAAATTCATAGCCCAGCTCTCTGCCCTTTACGGCAGAATGTCCTTAGTTTTTCCGCTATTTATTTTTGTCCCTTCTCTCTAGCTTTCTGCCACCAATACTCTAACCGTCTCTTACTTAGCAACGATATAGCAGCGCCTCCAAGCAGGCAATGTGTTCGAAGTGGTCACAAACCCTGAGATCTTTCGTGACAGGCATGCAGCTAGTAGGTTTGCAAGTGCACATACTGAGACGTTGAGAGACCGAGAAGCTCTCTGCGCACCTGTTGTCCGAGGCCCAGCGACGCAAGCATGACGAAGAAGCAGATGGGCCAAAAGGGCGAGATGCTCCGGCCTCCCTCGGCGGACAGCGCTGCCGGAAACACCTCGACGGCGAAGCGTGCCACCTGGTAGCCGCTGAGCAGGTTGTGCTTGCGCGGGCCCTGCAGTAGCACGCCGGCCAGCAGGTTGACCGGCACCGACTGGTCCAGCGGAGGCCACGATCCGTTCACTGACTGCAGGAACCTCACCGTAGACTCTTCTTCTGATGGGAGGAGAAGAGGGGATCCCCGTTGTGAGACATAGCTCGTCGCGGCAAAGCTACGCAGCCGTTCAAAGGCTGAGCTCAGCAATCATGATCTACGAAGATTTTAATTAGTGTGGCCATAATTTAAATATAGACGCTGTGATGCATGTTTCAGCAATAATCTTCCACTACCGGCGTGGATTCACTAACGTGCAGAAAAATGCTGGAGGCGTCAATGAGGTAACGTGGCAGTTATTCAGTATAGCTTTCGGATTATGGAATTTATGCATTGCTAAATTTTTTCGAGATTTCATCACTTATTCTAGAGTGTAGAGGAAAATCAATGTAGAGGTCATGCAGGATTTTTATGCTTAAGCAGGGTGTGGGTACGGGCTAGCTGGTATTCCATTTCGTAGATTAATTACAGCGCAACAGCAGACACAGGACAACGTCTTCGTTAGTTTCGTTGTCCTGTGTCTGCTGTGTCTGCTGTTGCGCTGTAATTAATATTTTACGCTTGATGGATGCACTGGGTGACTGAGAATGTTGTATCACTCCCCCCCGTTCCTACTATTCTTCTTCCTGTATTAATGTTATATATTTGAGGAAACCTAGCAGCATTTCTTCCAATAATTCAATTTTTTTAGAGAAAATACATGCCTTAGCGCAAATGAGATACGTAATTCTCAAGACTAGCATTGCGGTAATTCTGTTCGCATCAGTGACCTATTATAAGTTATAGCGCAAGGTAGAATAGTTCTAAATACCTAAGAAATAATGCGTAGCTGAATTGTCACTCAGTTACGAGGATTCACCGGTGAGAAGCAGTCATACGTGCGTACCCGAAAGCTGGCTTCACTGCACTTACATGTATAGTGTGGCAAAGCCACTATTTAACATGTAAGGGAAAGAGGAAAATCTTTTCGTTTCTTTCTCTCTCTCACTCACTCACTCACTCACTCACTCACCACTCACTCACCACTCACTACCTTCACTCACTCACTCACTCACTCACTCACTCACTCACTCACTCACTCACTCACTCACCACTCACTCACTCACTCACCACTCACTCACTCACTCACTACTCACTCACTCACTCACTCACTCACTCACTCACTCACTCACTCACTCACTCACTCACTCACCACCACCACCACTCACCACTCACTCACTCACTCACTCACTCACTCACTACCACTCACCTCACTCACCACCACTCACCACCACCACCACCACTCACCACTACCACTTCACTCACTCACTCACTCACTCACTCACTCACTCACTCACTCACCACTCACTCACTCACTCACTCACCTCACCACCACCACTCACCACCACCACTCACCACTCACCACTCACTCACTCACTCTCACTCACTACCACTCACTACTATCCTCGGTATCGAACCCCCGTAGAGAGAGCGTAGACTCTGCTGACATTGTCACAGCAAAGGGGACCGATCTCGGAGGCTGTATACCGCAAGACCATGTGAGCCACGTGCTCGAAATCTTCGCGTCTAGCCACCTTGTGTGACAGGTGTACGTAAACGCTATAGTTGAAAACACTTTGCAGACTATGATAACTCTAAAAGCCCTGTAACTAACTCACAAAAAATGCTACGCACTATATATAAAAATTTTCCAGTACGAAGTTTCCGCCAGAGTTTTTCCTTAATTGACCTGCTTTTAATTGAACTGCTTGTGAAACATCGTGATCTAGGTACTAACACCTCGTGCGCATGTCAGCAATATGCACAAGCACTATACACGATAAGGTTGCGAACACACTACGCAAAAGTAAAGAAAAACGTGTTGCTCACCGAACGACGAGCTGACTAGAATCATGCCGTGCGTGCGCAAGAGATGCGCCACGCTGGCGAACAGCATTGCGACCAGCACGAGAACAGTGCACACGAGCACTGTAACGCAGATCATGTTCCTGCAAAGACAGCAATATACATCAAGGTTACGGCTCTACGCCCTTACAGCATTTCATGTGCAGAGAGATTCCAGACCACTCCTAACAGATTTTAGAGGAGGGAAAACGCGTTCGCGTTCGATTGGTGCGTATGGTGCATTTCTAACTCTCAGAAATCAGCTTTGAAATTGATGTTAGTAATCCGTAAGTCTACAACTAAATAAGGTAACTGCGGTTGCTGCTAAAACGCCTCAGAGAGACGTATTTCATCGCACTTGCTTATGTCGATGTAATTAATAGTCAATGGCCCTTTGTTGTGTTAATTATTAATATCAAGGCTCCCTAGTGCAGCGTCGTCTAAATATTGAAATTAGTAGTTTTCATTATTTTTAATAATTTTTTTATTAAGTGCAAGGTATAATGCTTTCGATTTGCAAGCGGGTTAGTGACTGTTACGGAACTAATAAGAAGCATAGAAACTGAAATACAGATGAGAAACTTGCTCACTGTACAACTTATTTCATCGGCTTTGCGACGCAATAACGATCGGGAGTTTTATTTGTAACTGCTTCGACTCAAAAACAGTACTGCAATACTGCGTGCAAGTACTTTGGTACCCGCTGTCTCATCATTCTCGGTATTTTGCTGATATGCTGCGGAGATCAAGTGTAACAAACGGGTTTCTATTATCGATGCAGATGTGTGCAAATGAGCATTAATTAGCTTTGAATAGACAGACAAACACACGGGACAAATGACTTCTAGGGCATCTACCAATCGTGTGCCGCGTGCGTAGTGGATGCTCCACTTATAGAAAGCAAATGCATACAAATTCTTGCCTTGTAATATTGCTCGAAAACTTGTTGCGACTGTTCACGTGGAGCGCCAGGGCTCCGAACAGCCCCCCACGTGATGAAGACTTCACGGGCTGCCACCACCCACGACTAGAAGACAAGAAAGAAAAAATGCAACCTGCTCAGGTGTCTCTCTATAGTTCTTTTTTCATCACGGCTAAATTACTAGCCAATAACAAATTAACTTATTCATTTAATTCTTGCGGATCGGCACCACATGGAATCGACGATATGTTATAATTTTTACTGAATGACTACAGATGCTCTACAGACGCATGTGCTTTCGATCGCGCTTATTCCTTTTATTTGGTCTAAAGATTTTGTGTCATACCGTTGCACATGTTCTGTGTACACTGCTTTATTGTTTTCTTTTCTCGACTCACATCTCCATTCGCCCTTTATGACCTTATTGTAGTGAAGGTCCAAGCCAACGTTAACTTCATACGTAAGCATTAGTGTTTCCTCAAAGTAAAATAAAATCTCAGTGTATAAGATCGTTCTTCCGACCTGCGCTCATAAATGGTGCGCGGCCTCAGCGACTGGGATTCGAACCGACGACATACCGGGCTGGAAAGAGACAATTTAATTCATTCATTCATTCATTCATTCATTCATTCATTCATTCATTCATTCATTCATTCATTCATTCATCAAGTAGACGTCATTCCTCGCTATTGAAATGAAACCGCGACCATGTGATCAACTAAACGCAGTGCGCGAGGTCATCGTGATACAGGAAATCAATATAACAGACGTCATTGAACGTTCCGTACCGACATATGGTCTGGCTGCGAACGGCAACCGAATCAATTCTGGGCCACCTGAGGTTACTTACCGCGTGCGCCGTAATCTAACAGTAACCGCACTATAGCGCCCTCGAATTCCGTCAGCCGTTGGAATGCGGCCGCGCGGCTGCTGTCAATTGCGTCCGGGATCAGGCGCTCAGCGGGGCAACGTCGCAACACCCCCCCTCCCCCTTCCTATCCGCCACGGCGAATAAGCGGGGAATTCCGCCAGCTGCATGACACGGCCATCGGCAATACAATCGCGCGTGTTTTCACGCCGATTCGGTTCAGTAGCGACGGCCCGCGTGCATTGTAGGACATCCGCAATACTATACCTCTAGCGCTACTCCCTTTTTTCGAAACCTCCGGTAAAAAGATGAAAGATACAAGCGCGTATCGCCGTATAGCTACAGGTCCTCGATGCAATGCAAGCGCGCTGAGCGGAACGACGGTGCACGCAACGGAATTCCAGCCGCGTTCGGAAAGCACGCGCGTGCGTCGGTACGCCTTTATATATCTGTATACGCAATCCGGGAAACGCGCGAACTGCGGAGCGCGTATAGGAAGAAAGTGCGTATTCGCCGGGACGCAACGCGTTGCAAAAGCGGGCCCGTTTGACGCAATCCGGATCCTGACAGCCCGTGCGAGCGGGTCACGCAACAGTTAGTTGCCCGCGCGACGATAGCGGACGCGAGGGTATGACGGAAGGAAGGAAGGAAACGAGCGGCTGTTAGGCGCTGCAATAACGCTCGAAGTCAATGCGATTCGCGCGAGAGTTCAAGGCTGCCGTACTCTATAGCTCAGCGGCAGTTGCCTGTCTCTCCATTTCACTTCTTCGCTGTATCTTTTGTTATGCTTCGTCGGCGCGTGGTCCTCTATACGGCTGTTCTACCACCGAGCGATTTGGCTAATGGTGTCTCCCCTGAGCGGGTTCCTGAGCGCCTTGCCGCCGTTTCTCCGAGCAGTTGCGAACGCTTCTAGAAGCCGAAGCCTGTGTACGCAATAGCGAGAAACCACTTTAGTGTGCAGTACGCCGCTGTTCACTTTTGCTTGTCTTATTATATGGCTGATCCCCGGCCGCTACTCTGTCGCTTTGCACCGCGACTTTGCGTTGTTCTTTCTGATTCTTTACTATGCTGCCGACAGCTGAGGTGGTGGGGTGCAACAGTTCACGTCGACTATACGCAGATATGATACTTACTTTTCGCTGTTACATATAGGACAATTTACGTCCAATGAAATAAGTGGTATGCTTTGAAAATGTTCAGCTTTCTGGTTTTCTGTCTCTCTTCTTAACCGTTGCATACCTGCTAGAAATCGTAGTGCAAACGAGGGCGTTGAACGTTTCAAAGCAACTCGAAGTTTATTTTCGTTTATTTTTTAGATGCCGTGGTGGAAAATTTCTGATCAACCCGTTTCCCTAGGAGAATTCGTAATTGGCGTAATCGGCTTTGCATCCAAGAAGAAAGTCTAGGGCCAAAAAAAAGAAAGACAGCCGACTCAAGAAAGCAGCTTTACACCACCTTAAGTGAAGAAGGAACGGCTATTTGGGCTAGTGGTTAAAGTGCATATTGAAAGGGTTTGCAGCGCAAGTACGGAAGTGCTGAAGGAAGCACGGAAGTTCCTTCAGCACTTCCGTGCTTGCGCTGCAAACCCTTTAAATAACCACCTGCAGTACTTTAACGTGCCCCTAAAGTCTAAGAGTACAAGCGTTCCAGCATACCGCCCCCCATCGGGACGCTGCTGCAGCCACGATCGGGAATCGAACCCGGAACCTTGCGTAATGGCTCAGCATCAAAACGCCGACAAAGTCGGTATGAACGTCACATTCGTCGGTGTAATCCACAACGTCCTCCTGAACTGTGCATCTTAGGAGAGAACGCTTAGACACGTATGCATACGACGGTGTTCTTCAGATAACAGCGCAGAAAACTTGCTCAGCGAATACATCTCGCCGCTTACGTTTGTGTCTGAGAGGACGCCCTTCCAGTCGGCCTTGAAGAGCTCCGTAATGCCGCCACCCCACTGCTCGGTCATGCGGATGGTGATAAACACCAGCAGGCACAGGGACAGAATGCCCAGGATGGCCAGGATCTGAACAAAATGCACGCAAGGACAAAAAAAAAAGTGAGAAAATGGTGTCCGTTATCACGAAGTGCAACAGGTCGCATCGCGCGAATTGGTCAACATGGTTCACTTAAAGTTCCTTTAGGTTCACCCATCTATGAACGAGGAAGGCGTGCAGCAGAAATTGTAATGTAGGTAGCAGCTATATCAAATCAAAATGAGGAAAAAAAAGAACTCAACACTAGACAGATTGCTTCTCATTAAGGTGCCATAGATTTCTGTTCTTCGTTGCCGCGCCAAAAAAAGAATTTGTGCAGAAATATAAATTATCCAATCTTTACACCATATCACGACTATTTGTATCGTTACGTAATACGCCAGGCACTCTGTGCGCGTTATTAAGTGGTACCATGCCGATATTAGGTGCTACCGTGCCCTCGGTACAACGCTTGCGCGATATTTGAAAAAAAATATATACAGGGGTGTACCTAACATAGCCTCTATAGACACAAGTAGAGTGCGCGCTTTCGCAGTGCAATGTGACCGCTCAGGTGTCGTGACGAAAATACGCGGATTTTCAAAGCATGTTTCTACTTCACCTGTCAAACCTCTCGATCTGCTCAGTCTCCGAGCGCTATTTCTATGTACCTCCTGACCAGCTGACCCGGTCATCATCATCGTTCCTATCATTTGCGCGCGATCAATCTCGGCTACGCGTTCTACGATGGACGTTCACGCACCTTGCCGAAGGACTTGAGTCCCCGACTGAGGGCGATGAACACAAGCAGCCAGATGATGCCCAGGTTGAAGGCCAGCTCGAACTTGAGGTCCCCGATGCCGCTCGTTTGCGGCACCGCCCTCCGGTCCAGCACCCGGCCACTGCGTACCAAGCGAGCGATAAAGACATGCAGTCGAAAACAGTGTAGTCGGTTCGGAACTTAAGGCAAATTGAATAGTTCTTTGTTGCACTATGCAAGCTGCGATTACAAAGCAAAATGTACTATTGCGAACTCCCCCTTACGTCCCCCCCCCCCCCCTCTTTTTTTTTTTTTGCGAGCTTCGCTTGGAATAGGTGTCTGATGACTTCGGAGAGCTCTATTCCAGGTCGCGAGCTTTAACCTTATTCGCCTATCCCGCGCTGATGATGCACTGAAGACATTCTTATATCGTATTATCTGCGACGAAATCTTAGTAGTCTTGGATCCACGTGTTGTCGTCATCAGCAGCAGCAACGACACTTTCGATGCATTTTTTTCGGCATCTTGCGTACGCACGTCAATTTCAACCCACGCTGCATGTACGTACAAACACACGGGCCAATACATTGGTTGCAACGCATATTGTTGGTTTTCTGCTTTCGCTGGTAGCAGCATGCAGTGTCACTTGGGATGCGTGCACCTCAGTCTGCAACGTGGGGCAATTTAATCGCCTTTGGGAGATGTCGCGCCGAAGTAGGTACATTAAAAAAAAAGCACTCTGTCGTCACCGCATCATCGTACCCCGCTCGCAAAAATCGCGCTGTAGCCATTATGCTTAATAACGAACGAAGCACTACAGTCTGACTCACTGGAAATAGGAGGCAGTGGTCCAGCCCAAGAACTCGGGAGACGATGAATTGTTCTTGTAGCACCCTGCAGCAGAAGGCGAAGCAAGTTCCATATCAAGGCTGATCGCCTAACATATCAAAAGAAAGGGCTAGCTTACGTTTACAAACCCGTGGTTTGTATTCATACACCACACCGTGCATGCACATAGCAGCAAGAGGTTCAAGTTATCACAATTAGGAATGGTACAGTTCTTCTGCTAGAACACTGAGACACGTTTTAGCTGATTTTTAGCTTCGGCTTTAGCTCTACCTAACTTTAAATGGTGACATTGCTATTTCTTTTACTCGTTGGAGTTGTATTATAACCAGGTTGTTTAACCTTTCTGAATCATCTACCTTATGACCAAGGAAATTGTGTGAAAAACCTGTTACAGACTTGTTTCCTTCTGTTTTTTGCGTGTAAATGTTGCGTATCTTCTGGTCAACCTTTCTGCCTTTCTTTTATACTTATTATCATTCTGTCTTGTGTACCTTGCTCACCCTGCTGAGACTTCTTGTCCGCAGTATTTTACAAATAAATTATAAAGAAACAAACCGGCATACTAAAATTACAGCCTCACATAAGCAGACAAACACGATGCCGCGATTGCGCTAACTTCAAATGGGACGAGTAGGTCGAGCAAAAAGTGACGATTTACGTTCTTGAAACGGCATTTGCCCTGCCAGCGCATCGTTAACGTGGACTACGAGCCTTCAAATAGGATTCACTTGGCGTCACAGACGCCACATTGTTCTTTTGTTCACGAGAGGCCGCTACATAATCTAAATACAATCTAGCCTGGGATAAGGTACGGCTTTTCAGCTTGCAGACAATGGTGCATTATAGCTACCGCAATGACGTAATTGCCTATTCGTGGGAGACCATGCGGCTCTCGACTAAAGGCCACTATGTTGTATTGAATAGTCAGTGGTCGACATAAGCAGGACGCGTTTAGAGCTTGGTGGAAAAAAATAACAGACCAGATCAATAAAACCGGTGTCGTTACTGATATAGCTAGTAGTGCGATTTATAAATAGAGGCTTGAATGAAGAAATATCAGAAAGAAATGCCAGACTACAATAGGTGTAACCATAGGCGTGCGCACGAGGGGGGGGCAGAGGGGGCTGCCGCCCCCCCCCCTAGTCACCTAGGAAGGGGGGGGGCGCAAAGTCTGCCCCATACATTGACCTAATAGGGAAGGGGGGGCGCTGCGACGAGCCTTCGCCCCCCCCTCTGAAGGTGTACCGTGCGCACGCCTATGGGTGTAACAAAACCCAATAGGAACAAATGCTAGGTGACTGACTGCTACCACTCCGTTCAAGAGGATATGCCAACAAAGACAACATAATTATCTTATTTGAAGCTCCTTTGCTCACCTGCAGAGGCGAACCGTGCCTGGCAGATGGACCACCTGTAGGCGTCCCTCGCTTTGATGAACGAGTCGCGGAAGTAGAAGAAGATCCACGACACAGGTACGGCCAGGTAAACGCCGCACACCATGTAGACCATCATCAGGGCCAGGCCCACTCCTACGGGGAAGGCAAGGAACGTCGAGTACGTGTACCGTCTTAGTGGCGAATAAGTGCTGAAATTTGTACATGGTGGTGCCACAGAGCGCCAAACAGAACGAACGAGAGAAGGGGACGGACAGCGGCACTATACTAACAATTGAAAGGCATCGTTAAACGGGCATAAACGCGTAGAACAGCCTTCATGCACACTAAAATACCACAGAAATGAAACAACGGAGGTAAAGCAGAAAGCAACATCATCCACGCGCCTTCGAAAAAGACCCCCCCCGGGGGGGGACAGAGCGAAGAGTACAACTGTACAAATAGTGCACACAACCGTACTACGCACGTGTTCTTGAAGGGATGGTGAGTCTGAACAACTTTGCAGCTACCCTTGCCTCTGCGCCAAAACAACATATTCGCCTTGTCGTAATGAGCGGCAAGCAGTCACGATTCGCGCACTCATCGCACAGACGAGACGACTAATGATCGGCAAACTTACACATCATTAGCGGAAACGCCGGCAAGTCCAGATTAGCGCAAAACTGATTGGCTGCTGCATTACGCGATATCTACCAAAGTTACCATCACGGCGTTACGGAGCTCCCTAATGATTGCCCTCCTGAAAGCCCTCGTGCATTCCGCTAGATGACGCTTTGTTTATCTTTAGCCAGCGTTTCGACCTAGTCTTCTTCAAGGCAGCAAGAAGAGACACCAGTTATCGAAACGTAGGATCCAGCAATCAAGCATCCATCTTCCCTTCAATTTCTGCCTTACGTGAATCTAGACCGAAAGAAAACACAATCTCACAAACAGATCTTTTACACTTTCCCTGTGCTACGCTCTGCCGTTTCGGTAGGGTCTTGTTAGGAGCTGGGACAACCGGTATGTCCAGAACAAAAGCCTCCGAGATCGTAAAGGTGTTTCGCGATGTTACCGCTAGGGGAAGGGCCCATGCGCTGTGGCATCGGGAAGGAAAGGTAGATTCAGCGTTGCTTGATTGATTGATTGATTGATTGATTGATTGATTGATTGATTGATTGACTGATTGATTGATTGATTGATTGATTGATTGATTATAACCTTAGCATCTCTTATGCAATGTATTTGATTACACTGCCGCCGAGATAGACAGGAGTTACCTTGCGTCGACACCAAGAGCGAAGGCCGGTAGCCAGCGCATGTTTTGCATAACGTTGCCACGTTAACGAAAGTGGCACGAAAGGGAGCGTACGTACCTTTGAAAGGCGGGCGATATGTACCACATGTCGAGGATGCCGCTGCCCAAATACTGGCCCAGAGACATCTGCAGGTACAAGAAGGGAACGCCGAACACCGCCGACAGCACGAAAAACTGTAGCATGAAGCACGCTGAAAAAAAAAAAAGACAAAATGGGAAACAATATAGCAGAGAACAGACAAGTTCAGAAATTCATCCGGGCTCCGAGATATTTTACAGCGACAGCAGGAATCCCTCACAACGAATACATTCCAACCTTGTCAAAAAAATCACGCCATATCCACGAAGTGAATGATGATGAGTGGGCGAAGCTCGATCGTTTTCATCCATGGCAGAAAGAGAATGTGTGGTCTGGAACGCGCTTATACTTCATAGTCATCAGCGTCATCGTCATCGTTATCACGTGTAGTGGGTACAATCCACTATACTGGAACGCGCTTATACTCCATCGTTATCACGTGTAGTGGGTACATTCCACTATACTGCGTCATCGTCATCTTTATCACGTGTATAGGGTACATTCCACTATACTGGAACGCTCTTATACTTCATCGTTATCACGTGCAGTGGGTACATTCATTCCACTATACTGGAACGCGCTTATACTTCATCGTTATCACGTGTAGTGGGTACATTCCACTATACTGCGTCATCGTCACCTTTATCACGTGGAGTGGGTACATTACACTACACGTGGCTACCTACCTACCTACCTACTACTACTACGACTACAGAGGAGGGACAGACCCGCACCCTAAGGAGATTCGCCCCTAAAATAACAGCTATATTCAATATACGAGCAATGGCCTCGTCCTCGCTCGCCAGATTACTGCCTGTTGCAGCCTTTTGAAATGCACTAACAGACGCCACCAATCTCGGAGACTCTGTGACGGGCAACGTCACACACATGATATCAGGGACAAAGGCTACGCAATAGTATGAACATTGTTCAGCGCATTCAGTCAACAGTTGCGAAGGGACATGAGTGCGAATTCCCTACAGCTGCGGTAATGGCAACGTTTAGCTTATTTTTCGCATCATGAAGAGAGACAATCTGAAGACATGTATGGACGGCCTAAAGACGAGGCGGCCATCCTCATTACAATGCACTGAGATGCTCCCCCCCATCTTAGTCACTGGTAGGTAAAATAGAGTCGCATCTATAGTTCTCTCTCATTTAAAGGGATACTAAATATATAAAAAGAAAGCGATTTTTCTCCAAGTAAATTACCTTTTCACAACACCAAAAGACCAACACTTGCCGCGTGAATACGTTCGATAAGCGAGAAAATGCGGGAAATTAGTATGCGGGTGATGAAGCAACCTTCAATTTCCCGCGTCATATCGCTGTGACGTCATGGATTTGGGCTGCGTCTACCAGGGCCTGCGTGGTTCCTAATCGTTAAACATGAAGTGCAATGTCCTCTGAGAGGGGGCAAGAAATTTAGCGCACCAAGTTTCGCAAAATTTTGTAGAGCCAATGTGGCCAAAGGACGAAAGACGAAAAGAAGACCTTGAAATCCGTGACGTAACGCTGGCATTGATACGCAAAAATTGCTCCACAAAATTTAAGAAAATGAAACCGTCATCTTTATTTTCCCTTCAACTAATAAACGTATGAAGGTGAAATTAGCGACAGTAAAGTTTTCGTAGAATAATTTGATCAGTACAAACTGTTTCATAGTTTCTCTTTAGCGTCTCTTTACTTCGTGCTGTTGTGATCGGTACGCTGTCTCAATGTAACGCGTACCTTTATAAATATACACCAGCAGGGAGAACCTGGTGACGTTGAAGAGTCCGAAGATGCTGAAGAAGGATGCGAACACGGAGAACAGGTCGTGAGACCACAGTCCGTGCGCGGCACGTCGGCTTTCGTCGTCCGCGGTGGCCGGGGCCCCCGCGACATCGTTGGCGCTGCCGCCACCCGCCGTCGCTTGCTCCTGTGGCCTGGACGTCTCTTGCACGCTGCGCGGTAGATAGGGGAGAACAGAACAGGTCAATCATGCGACTAACCAGGATTTGTTATGGTTGTCGAGTTCAACGGACTTTTGCAATGAGACCCAGTACATTGCAGTGAGGTCGAAGTCTGGGTCAGTTGGTACATAACACTGAATGAATGAACCAGCCTAAAGGACGAAGGAGGCAGAAGAGCAATCGTTGTGTGTACCGCTTCTCTCCATCATTTGTCCTTTTAGATTGGTTCATTCCTTCAGCAAGTACATTGGTTTCAATTGACAATCATTAGACGATTAAATGGCTACAACTAGGCGCCGAGTCCGAAAGTGCGGTTTATCTGACGTCTAACCAGGAACTGGTTAGGCTCATTCAGTCCAGTTGGCTCTTTCAATGAGACCCGATTGGTTTCACTTCGACATATTCGAATGTCCTTCAAGCGGTTCCAGCTAGACATCACTGGAAGTTCTATTGGTTCCAATTGGGCATCACTTAAGGTCCAATTGTTGTAAGATAGTCCCAAATGGACATCGCATTGCTCATGGAAATTTGAGACCGTTTCAAAACGTTTACATTTCGTGTACAAAACAAGCAGTTCCATCTGGACCTCCCCACACTTGTATTCTACTGGATCATGATATAGGGTCCGCAGTTCAACAGCTTGGCCTGTCACAATGGAACACTCAGCAGCCTTTACAAGACATTACTCTGAGGTGCGGACAGAGTTACGTAAAATGTGATCCACTGAGGAACTGATAACAATGAAGGGACAAAGACAACACTATAACGTTCGTCCGAAAATTATCAGTTATGCTCGATTATTTCATTTGATTTCATGTATTCCACCTTAAGGGCCCGAATACGTTACATTAAGGGGGGGGGGGGTCCATGAAACAGGTTAACCAAGGAATTCCTAAATTGACCACCACTAATTACGCCAGATTGTCCTACCATGACAAGTTAATAACGTTACCTAACTAGTCCTGGTTACTTTCCCACGTGAACTCATGCCAGGATAGTGTAGTCGTCCTTGCAACGCGTACTCGACCTTTAGTACACCGGGTTCCGGGCATACATTTAGAAGTTTTGACAAAGCGCTGAAGAGAGAGCTTATAACATGAGAGTATGCCTTCAGGTCTGGAATGCATAGGAGAGGTGGCCACGCGCACGGTTCGACGACATCTCCGTGTTCCCACGTGACTGCATCGTACATTGAGTTCCAGCCATGGCTACTCGACGAAAGGTAATTTTACTGACCTGCCACTCAAGGGAACTCGTACCACGTGTAGAGACGCCGCTGCACAAAGCTGTCCGTCGGCTCTGGAAGCTTGTTTCGCCGATCATACGCTCACGCATGACCGTCGCGTATAGAAGCAGTTCGCTATGGAAAGGCGCGCACATTTGGACGTCTAAATTAGTGTTCCAGACAGGTGTTGTCCTACGAATCTTTTCTTCGAGCAAGACGCAAGAACGGCATGCGTGGTGCTTTGCGTGATTGTCACAGCGTAGAACTAAAACATACGTGGCCTGTGCCAATGGCCGAATAATCAATACAGCGGTGTTCTGCGTCACAGGAAGAGAGTGTCGCCGGGAAAAGATAAATGTTGATCAGCTTGCCACAACGACTGTACCGCTATCGGTGACAAAGACGGGAGCTAGCGCTTGTGTATAAACACGGGGGAGATAGCGGAGGCGATGCAAATATAGCCCGCTATGATAATGGAGGTGGTCGTGTTGCGTACTTCCAGTAGGGAGTGCGTGATACCACCTTGTTTACGTATGCGATGCGAAGTGACCGTTCGTGTAGATACCATTAAAAGGGTTCAAAGGTCCCTGAGATGTGCGGCTGTAGCACTTAGTGCGCGCGGCCAGAAGGGATAGATACGAGACACCTCTGCTCTCGGTACGAGGAAGAGGCAGAAGGGACTAACAAGAAAATAAACTTCTGGTTTGTTACCCTATATTTGGGTAGCAAACGAGATAGACAATACACTTTGGAATGTCTAAGAATCCGGCTAAACGTGATGAATTGCAACTGTAAGATACCATGGTGTCAACATTGCATAATGGTAATTTCGTCCACCGCGGTGGTCTAGTGGTTTTGTTGCTCGACTGCTGACCCGAAGGTCGCGGGTTCGAATCCCGGCCGCGGTGGCCGCATTACAATGGAAGCAAACTGCTAGAGGCCCTTGTGCTTAGATTAAGGTGCACGGTAAGGAAGCCCAGATGGTCGAAATTTCCGGAGCCCTTCACTATACGGCGTCTCTCATAATCATATCGTGGCTTGGAGTGTCATTCACCAACAACTTTGCTTACCGAATCAGAATGGCAGACAACGCTGCGTGTGATCACTGCGGCAGCGAGGAAACCATTGCACACGTCCTATGCGATTGTCCTCATTACAGCTCCCAGAGGCAACAACTTTCGGCAACGTTAGCAAGGCTCGATGACCGGCCGCTTTCCGAGCAGTCAATTTTGGAGTACAGGAACATACTAGTTTCAAACCAGAAAGCGACGAAGGCGCTGCTGAGGTTTCTGCGGTCAACCGGACTTGCTAAACGACTATGACACTCCCGTGCTTGAGTGTGTGCGCGTTTTCTTTCCTTTTTTTTTCTTAATCACTTCCTCTTTTCTTTTTCCCTGCTTACCTTTCTATCCCCCCCTTACCCCTTCCCCAGTGCAGGGTAGCAAACCGGAAATTTTCTCCTGGTTAACCTCCCCTGCCTTTCACTAAACTTTTCTCTCTCTCTCTGTCATATCGTGGTTTAGGAACGTAAAAGCCAACAATTATAATTATACATAATGTTAATATTCCGATAGGCATCGTCACATCTTTCATAGGAAAAGTTTTGGACGCAGGGGTTGTGTTGTCTGGATACTTTGTTATCGGTGATCACTTCTCACGCTGTTTGTTACGCGAAAAAGACTCAGACCGAAGATTTCATGCACACATGCAGGCAAATCTAATTAGTGAATCGCAGGTTACTGCACATAACGCAACAGATGACGTAATTAGCGTGCCTGACCAGATGAACTTTCGTCGAAGTCCCAATTAAGCACAACTAACCGGATCGAGGTTTAGGTCATCGCGTGAGAACGTCTCTCCCGTTCACGGTTCTTTTTTTAATGAAAAGTTGTTTAGGTGATGTTAGCGCTTTCACTTAGCGTTGGCTACTCCTTTTCACGGATGATAGAATTAGGGAAAATTTTGGTGATGAAAAAAAAAATTACATAATGGAGCATCTAGTGAGAGTTGACGCAAGTCAATCAAGCCATAAACATTATCACATATTGACGAAGTCCATTGACGTAGTGGCACGAAACAACTAAAAAAACAGCCCCGTCACCAGGGTTGCCGTTGGTGGCTACTTTGCGCCAAACTGGCTACTTTTGGACCCCGTTGGCGACGAAAATTTCCAGTTGGCGCCATGGCTCTTTTTTTAAACTTGTGGTTTTACTTATTCAAAATGGTTTTATTTATTCATCAATAGTAAAGACTCTGTTGATAATACCACTTCTGCTCTATTTGGCTAGAAATTTGGCGATAATATCAAATGACATGGCTACTTTGGCTACTTTTGGCGTGAGTTCTGGCGCCTTTTCATGTCCACCCAACGGCAACCCTGCCCGTCACATAAGCACTACACTCCACATAAAAATTTAGGTGCATCTTCCCAAAGGGAACCCTGATGGGATGCGAAGCAGCAGCGTTGCGCACGGGTGGCGTCACGGGTTGAATGGCGCTAACGCGGCAGGTGTTGCGGGCGAACGGATGAGGCGGCAGCTGCGGGCGCTACGGCGAGCGCGCGGCAGGCGAGGGAGAGAGTGACGTCAGCGCGCACTGCGAGGGGAGCGTGACGTCAACGCGCAGCTGCGGCGTGACCTACTTGGCACCGCTCCAACACCTGCGGCGAGGGGAGCGCGTTGCGGCGCGTTCATACGGACTTACGGAGGGACAGCGTTACACAGGCCTAGTCAAATAGCTGCTTCGCATCTAAAATGCAGTCACACCGGTGTCACGCGCATACACCTCACCTGGTAGAGTCGCTGCTGGTGCGGTCGGTGACGAACGAGCTCTCGGTGGCCACGGAGCCGTTCTCGAGCGAAGCCTGCCTCTGGGCGTTGGGTGGCGGAGTGGAGGGCAGCTGCAGGGCCCCGGGTGCCGGCTCGGACGAGAGCCGCGTGCCGGAGATGTGAAAGACTTCGGGCCGCAGGGGCTGGAGCGACGGCTCGGTCGCCGGGACGCCCACCGCGGCCGTCGCGGGGCTGCTCGCCGACGACGCCGACGCCTCATCGGGGTTGCCCATGGACTTCGCTCCGCTGTCAGCGCGGCGACGACAGCCCGGTGCCTGCCTGTGTGGTTGCGCTCATTGGCTCACCTGAGAGACAAAACGAGACAAGGAATGGCTGTCAGACAGACCGAAGTACCAGTTGTTGGGACGTGTCGGTGTTTGCTTGAAGACATAACTGCAGCGGAAAACAACAACAACAACAACAACAACAACAACAACAACAACAACAAAAAGACCGGCACACAGAAGACTAGAACACGTCACTCACGCTATGTGCCTTCTTCAGTAGAACTAGCAGAAAATCAACCCAAGGGAAAGTATAGGAGACGTTATTTACAGCAATAATTGATATAAACGGGAAGACACTAAAGGTGGACGAAAAGACAGCTTGCCGCCGGCAAGGACCAATCATGTCACCTCCGAATAACGCATCCGATGCTTTACCAGCTCAGATGCTCTTAAAAAAAAAGTGTTCCACACTCGCCGTCATGGCTGCAAGCGGCGCTGTCTTTTCGTCCACTTTAATTTCTTCACGTTTATATCATACTTACTACAAATAACATCCCTTATACTTTCCTTGGGTTGATTGTCTGTCAGTTCTCATTAAGGCTGTGTCTAACAAAAAAAAAAAAGAAAAAAAGAAAAACGAGCCCTTAAGTATTCCTCCTTTCGTTCGTTCTCTCAGTAGAAGTTGTGGCTTCACGACCGTCTTTAACGTCTGTATCAAGGTCCTTAACCAGGTCTCCCATAGTTTACCAATAATTTGTCGCCTATATAAACTTGATTTGTCTTAAAAACTGCAACTTCCAGAGCAAATGCAGAGCTCCGATGCAACGTTATTACGCCGCCTGCCTCTGGATGCAGATTGCGTTCACGAATACATACTCTGTCCGCATCGGAATGGATGACGTGTTTGCGCGGTATACTCCTGCATGCCCGAAGACACTAAGGGAACACGTGCGACTTTTATGCACAGAACTGTCCACTTTTCTTGGTACTGTTCGTTCGGAGAGAGTGAGAGAGAAAATCTTTGTTGAGTTTAGTATACTTCATGTCTATAGGTCCATGTCTCTTTGGAGAAGTTGAATGGAAATGACAAAGGATGATGACTGATGGTTGAGAGCGCCCTTGTAAAACTTATAGGTGTTTTTCTTTGCGTCACAACCCCGCAAACCTGAACAGGTCGCCGAATTTTTCTCTACCACTAGAACAAAGGTTATTGCGAATTCCTATAGAAATAGGAAGCATCGCGCCTACGTCTGGTCACTATTTATGAAATCAGGTACTTGATGTTGCATTTGTGCAGTTTGTTAAACGAGGGACCGTCTAAACACGTGCGATCAAGCTCGCCCCGGAGCCATATTTCGTAACCGCTATTTCCCAGCGCTATTCTCTTTCGCGTGTCTCCATTACAGAAGCCTACCATCGACCTGGTACAATAAGAGTTTTCCTCGCGTCACATTGGATGCTATACGGCGTACGAGTGCGTCATCGTGTAGGCATCCAATTATAGGAGCGGAGAAAGCCGAATATAGTTGCTTCTTGCTTACGTAGTACTTATATATAGCGGTGCTATTTTTAAAAATATTTTTCCTGGTGACTGCTACAAACATGACTGTGTATAATGTATTTAAACGCACGAACTGAACTTTAGCAAGCAGCTTGACAAGACCCTACTGTCAACATAGTTTTGCATCGACATACATTATACATAAGCATGTTTCAGATAAATTTTGATCAGTGGTCGGCATCTATTTAATTTGTTAACGCGCCTTGAACTTAGTAATCCAGATAGTTGAAGAAAGTGAACGAAAGCCGCAATTGTGATGCATGAAAATTATCTATGACAACCAACCGATTGCACAATATTTTTGTCACATGCCGCGTATAACGAAGAAGCACAAATCACCTTGTAAAATTTCATCTGATAGTCGACATATGGCTGGCGGCTTTCTGCGGAACAAAGAAGTTGAATTTCAGTCCCCCTGAAATGAAGCTATGACTGCTAACCTTTTATTGTCGACGAAAATTTTTCTTTTTCAGCTTTCCTTAGCTGGAGACGTCTTAGTTGTTTTCATACGTTGTCTGCCTTGTACACCAACCTGGCGTGATTGAACCAGTACGATCATAGTATAAACATTAACGCGTGTTCCCACTGAAGGCGAAAAACACAGGTCTATAAAGCCTCCGGTTGAGTCTGCATGCCATATTCTTTCAAAATTCTGCTTCGCGCCCCTCCCTCACTTGATTTTCTCTGTCTCTGTCTCCATTTTTATCTTCGAATTAATTCTTACATTGTTCCATTTGGCGTGTCACGGCTGAGCTTTTGTACTTTTGCGTAACCTCTACTATGTCTCACTGACGCATCTGTATCAACTTTTCTTTTTCCTTCATCTGTAGTTACTATTTTCGCAGTGCAATTCATATCCAAGTCCTAGTGCACGTGAGATCGTGTATTGCCCCAGCTGTACTGTTGCTCCTTCATAAACTATATGAACACAATGGATAAATCCTTCAGATCTTAGCATATAGTTATTCATAAAAAAAAAAGATTCGCGTCAGCACTTTTGCAAAGTGACAAGCCTTCGTATCTTATATATGCAATAAGGAGCTGCGAGCTATGCAAAGAAATGGATGCTGCCGAGACGTCTAAAGCAATTTTTGACGGTTCAAACACTATCGGGATATAATTTCCTTTTGGTTATCCTGAAATGGTGTCATCACAGCTGCGTTGAATACACACAGCGTCGTATGTTTACGCGTTGCGACTTAGCGCTCCCGCATGAATACGTAAGCTGCGCCTCTTATTGAAAGTTGCAAGCGCGTAAACATGCTAACAAACGTGCGCGAACGAAGACAATATGTAGTCGAACCTATGAGAGCCCATCCGATTACTAAAGTAAGACGGCTACGCCAGAGGACATTTTAACAATTAATAGCCGCAACACGTAGCTTATAAAACAAATCGTGAAGACAGCGTTTACGGATCGTGCGAACGCTGCGCAAGTGCCTGAATGATCACCCGAAATTTTCTCCGACAAAAAAAAAAATACAAATACAAATATGTAAACGCCCCAGGGCTTCGACGTAAAAGCGTGTTGTTCACTCGCTCAAAGCTGTTTACCAAAATCTTCGGGCGACAACCGATAACAAGGAAGTACTCGCATTCCATGCTGCATTCCGTTCCTTACGGCAGCGTTTTTACATAAACACGCCTGAAACCGTAAGTCAAGCCCGTAGCCAGAAATTTTTTTCGGGGGAGGCCCACCTGTTGAAAATCTTGAAAACCACCCTATTTTCATAATTTATTCTCCGTAAAACACCCCCCCTCCATCCGAATTTCGGGGGGGCGCCCGGGCCCCTAGCCCCCCCCCCCCCCCCCCTGGCTACGGGCCTGCCGTAAGTGCTTTAATTTGTTCATTATTTGTACCAAGGAGCACTGACGCTCAACGCTGACGCTGCAGCCGTCCAAATGGCGGCAGTGGCCTGTGCGTCGCGGTGACCATACCGGAGTCAAAGGGCTTTCGATCATACGAGTGACCATGCGTATTTCTTTCTGATACTTTCATCAAATGTTTTATCATCATCATCATCATCATCATCATCACAATAACGATCATGATCATCATTCTTGAAGCTCCGACCGCGCATAGGAGCTCGGCCTCACTGCTGTAACAACTGTAACCCGTCGTATATTTTTAGCTTCCAGGAATGCGCGTAAGCGCAAAACAAGTGGAGCGCATCTCCGACGTATTCTCGACGCCACGTCGTCTGGACGTCAAAGCGACGCTGCCGCGCGGTTACCGCCCGAGCTTGCTCAGACGTCATTCATTTGGACAGCGCTTACGTGTGACTACTGCAGCTAAGCGTTTCCGTGACGTAATTACCATTTGTAAAAAGAAGAAAAAAAAGAAAAATTTTCGGGTTTCACGTGCCAGAACCACGTTACAGGTGGTGAGTGACGCCGTAGCCGGGGATAAAGGATTAGTATTGACCAGCTGGGGTTCTTTAATGTGCACATTTTTCAAAGCACACTGGTGTTTTTGTGTTTCGCGCCCAGCGAAACGTGCCCGCCGTTCCTGTAATTAACCACACTCTTGTGCTTAGCAGTTAAACAGAGTTGCAATTAAGACACCACGGCGGATGCGCCACACATATGTGTACAACACTTGGATCTAGTTAAGCGTTTATATACGTAAAGAAGGGTTAAACTACATTGGTCTGGCAATATATATATATATATATATATATATATATATATATATATATATATATATATATATATATATATATATATATATATATATATATATAGCAAGCATGGAAGACTTTTCCAGCATTAATTTTAACCAAAGAAGAGACGATACATTGAATCTGTGACACCACACTAACATAACACCACTGAGGCATCGGCGAAAAATTCGAAAAATTAGAACTACAGCGCGTACGATTGGTAAGAATGCCTGTCACGTTATTTGGTAATAATGGACTTTTTTATTTATTCACTTTCTCGTAAAAGGCCAACGAGTGGAAACGGGGCTTTGAAAGGCTACCACCACAGATTAAGTTTAATGTTAATCTTCAGTATATATTTAAGACACGCCTGACGTTGCAAAGCTTGTTCAACGTCAATCTTGCCATTTCGTCGGGATCAACTCGGCCACTGAACTTTGACGGACAGGTTCTCGCAATCTTGGACCTTTTAGATCTTTCAAATGCCTTTCTTTTTCTTTTTTTTTAGCAGGTGGGGATCGCCTAGACATTTCGCATAGCAGTGCGCCCTGCTGATCGCTTGAATACTATGCAGAACATTTATATAGAGAACAGCGGAACTTGAGAAACACTGCAACGACGTACATCAACCAACGCACGCTGTTGTCAATGTCAAATGCCCGCGCGGTTATTTCAAGAAGTGAAATTACATGAGAAAGGCGCTCGGTGTCGCGTTGATAACGGGCGCGGCTGCGTCCCTCACATTTCACATCGCGCGTCAAGAGCGGGTAAATACCCGGAAATGGGGCTTCGCTATTTCGGAGTTGTTTTCGCGAAGAGACAGAAACCTAGATATGGGTTGCCAGGAAAAATATAAAAAGAAATCAGGAAAAAAAAAAAGACGTGCGGACCGCCCATAACTGTCACGCACGTGCCAGACATTTATAAACATCCGTGAAAAGTTTCAGAAAAAAAAAAAGGATTAAAAGAGAGAGATACACGCGAACACGAGGAAAAGCAGAATTGGATTCCATCGTAATCCGTGATAAAGGTTATCCGTGCACGCCTGTTTAATCCTCAGTCTGTTTAATCCTCAGTCATGGCCTTTTTCCAGGTGTGCTTAAGAAAATTACTGGGGTTTTAAGCACCTAAACCAGGAATACGATTATGAGACACGCCATAGTGGATTAATTCGGATTAATTTTGACCGTCTGGGGTACATTAACGTGCACCTAAATCTAAGTAGATGGTTGTTATTGCAATTAGCGCCCCAATCGATATGCAGCCGCTGAGGCCGCGGGAATCGAACCTGCGACCTCGAGCTTAGCAGCGCGACACCAAAGCCAGGTAATCCATCACTGCGGGATGAGTGCGTAAGATAAAATTCATCTTGGGATTTCATCACGAAAAGGCGCAGTCAATTAGAACCTTCCCGAACAATCAGGCTCACGCAGAATTACAAAGCGTTGTACGGATAGAATCACACTTGTCTAGAGCAGCGGAGCGCGTGGCTGTCGACACTGTCGTTGGCCGCAGCTTCTACCTCGCGTTAGCTACAAGCTTCCGTTCATGCTTGAATTATAGCACAAAGACCTAGCATGCGGTAGGATCATGTTTGGTATCATTACGGCATCGGTCTTCGCATATTTATTCAGAAAACAGCAGCTGCAGCGGCCGGCTGGGCGCTCTAGACAAGTGTGATTCCGACTGTACAGACGAGAAGGGTTCCAGTAGCCGAATGATTCGCGTTAGAAATATTTCGGGCAGTACGGAAAACAAACGAACCAACGAAAACGAAATGGACAAGAAGAGGACGGATCAAATTAACAAGCGTTATCCACCGCGGGATGCGGAACTCACAGTGCTTGAAGAAAGCTTTCGTTCGATCCCCAATCGAAGTGTATCCCAAGTTTTCTCGTCTTCGACGAGCGTGTTAATCCGTGCGCAGACACTGCAGCGATGTGGCGGTGGTGTCAGCGGCGGTCGGGTTGTATCACAGGGTCGACAATTCCGCGGTTCGATTCGCACTCCCTCTGCCGCAATCTCGCGCACGTGTTACAATACGACCATCGCACGAAAGCGCAGCAGCGCACGCAACGTATCCAGCCGCACAGTTCGAAACGGGCGCGTTCGTCTGGCGACCCTGTTTAAAGTGCAAGGACGTTAATGCTGACGTCGGGTTCGCGTAGAGGCCAGTGACAGCCAGAGCGCGCCCGCCCGGGCATTCCGGGAAGCAACAATGGTAAACGCACCGCGCCCGCCCGCCCTTCTTCCGTCGACAACTCCGCGCGGCCGCTTTTTTAGCGCGCGCGCGCGAGGGCCGACGAGCGTCACAGTTTGCGTAACGAAGTCGTGGTTGTGACAGCTGTGACCGTGGCCCGTGGGGCATCTCACGCGAACGCCGCGAACCTTCAGTGTTAAGAAAGAAAGAACTTTTCCACTCGCCTTATAGGCAGAAGCAACTTCGCCAGCGGTTTTTTTCCACAAACAAGGCAGGCCCTTTAATTCGCTTCTCGCATCTGTCATATTGTGTTGCTGTCCGGGGGCGTTCCTTCGGTACACGACAATGGATATAAGTCTCGCTTGTTTATATTTGTTTTTTGTTCGTTCGTGCGTGTGCACCGCTAGCGCACTTGGAGCTGACGTATGAATGTAATGAAATATTGAAGGTCGCGACGAAAAAGAGAAAGAAACAAAAATGGCACTGAACATTCTTAACAAGTTCACGGATTGAAGAAAAGAATCCTTGCTTGTAGCCTCCTTCAAAGAACTAACGGCTATTTTAAAGAAGAATTTTCCTGAATACGGTAACACATTTACAGTTTACTTAAATGCTCAGAATTACTTGCGTTGTTTATCGGCGTCCTTCATAAGGCCCTCCGCGTTCTTAGAACAGCTGGGAACTCAAGTTAAAGCACGTCCCTGTGAAGACTTCCCGCCATATAGAGACCATCTGTACGAAAGACGACCATAGACATTGTTATACTAGTAGTGTATATACTCACGCGCACTTGACGCGTCCAGAACGATTCACAAAAGAACCGGTACGCATTTCTGCATACGCTTAAGAAGTAAGAAAAAACTTAAATGCACGAAGGGAAAACTTAAAGAGTTTAACAATGGAGATATGCAAACGTAACTCGAACCCGATGATTCACTACTCTGAATGAACGAAACACGGATACGCACTATTCACGTCGCATGGAAGACAATGCTGACAAACTATCACACTCGTTAAACGCTAGTTATTGTCTCGTGTATCCCTTTGTGACACGTATGATGATCGAGTGTCTACAAACGCGTGACATTTACATAACTTTATGTCAAGGAAATGGAGACCAAATTCAAAGCAAGTGTTACAATAAATAACGGTATTTTAAGACAATCAATTGCAGTTACAACGTAAATAACTATCTAATTATTGTACAGTGGGTCATGTTATATTTCTCCATAAACCGATTTCAACGACCCCCCTTAAATTACGTGAGATCAGTGATCATTTCTAAAAAAAAGGTAAAAAAAACCGCGCAGCACAGTCACAGCGAAAGCTGGAAGAGCGGCCTTTCTAGAGCCTTTTTTTAAACACTCTTGGGGCAACTACTACAAGCTCACTTGCGTGGTACCCACTACGCCATAAATCATCATAACTTTTGTGTAGTGGGGAAGCGTCTACTGTGTCCATTATTCGTCGTTCTTCGGAAAAAGCGTGGTACCCGCTACAAACTTGCAAGGCATTATGTGCACTTTGTTGATGTTGTGGCTGACGACGATGAAGAATTACGCCTGAGGCTTTTGTAATGGGTTGGAACATTCAACGACCCACTCGTTACGCCATTCACATGGTGTGACGCCTGGTTGTTACTTTACTGTTCTAAAAATATTTATTACACAAGTCAGCGCGATTCCTTACCCTATACATGAAGCATGCATAAGGGTCAGTTTGAAACGGAGTTTCAAGCACCGGCGCAGCTCAGTACTGGGCTGCCACGCATAGGTCCCGGGTTCGGTTGCCATTCTGTCCTCGGTATTTTTATGTAATTCGCTTTTTTTTTACTTCGCGTGATAGTGGTTACGGACACCGGCGGCGGCGGACAACTACGGCGCCAGAATCGGCCCTTGTTGTGATCTCATAGCAGCTTTCGCTGTAAAAAAAGTATTTCGAAATTCCTTGCGAAACGCCGCACGTCTATAAGGTCTGCACGGTATACTGCATTCACAAAAGTGATCGTGTGTAGCAGAACATTTCAACCAGAAGTGGTATAAACGAAATTTTAGGCAACAAGAATACATATTTACCATTATCCCAATATTTGTAGTCTCTTCCTGGCCAATAGTGCACATAAATGGCAAAAGTAAGTAGCGTCTCCAAATGGGGACGCCGTGTCGCAAAGGGGCATAGCAGCATCCAAAACAGATCGGCTGAGTGACATGCCTGACAAATATCGTTCTGAAATACCGACACACTTAAACAAGGTGGGCGCATCCGACTGCCAATAGCACTCTCGCGCAGCGGTTTTCATGCTCGGTGGCAAACGTCCTTGAGCTTCGAGCGCAAGCTCGCCTCGATCACAACACGTGCCGAACGCGCATCAGGATACGCACGTGATGGTGTTTTCATCCCAGTTCCCGGAGCTACAGATGCGCCCTTAGAAGTGCACCGCATATGAAGCAACAGATGGTTTGGGAAGGCACGTGCAAATTGAACGCTATGTACACTAAAACACGCCCCCCTCACCACAGGTGTGCCCCCCCCCCCCTCCCAGCCCCCCTTTCTATCTGGAGGGAACCTGACAGTCCTTCCCAGCTTCCCAATCTACTATGTTATTTCCCACACAAACGCAGAGATATATACAGGGCTTTCCCTACACACCACCCCTCCCATCTGGTTAGTACCTGCCTCCCCGTAGAACTGCGGCGATTTGGGCCTTTCGGTTGTACGTCCAGTGATTTGTATCGCACGAAACACAAACGCAAAAGAAGACGTATGTCGTCTCCTGTCTTCTTTTGCGTCTGTGTTTCTTGCGCTACAAATCATCTCGCTCCCCTAAATAAACGCTTGAACCGTTCTTTTGTTTCTTACGCAAAAGTACATACTACGGTTCCGTTCATCTTTCATCGGTGGACGGTTGGCACATCCACGCGTGCGCAGATAAGGGCCAGGGATGCACGCGTGAAGTCGGCACGTGTGTATACACCACCAAGGTGGCCGGGGGAACCCCCAGCGGCCGCGTACCGGATCCCGCCGGTCTCGGCAACTGGGACAGCCGGCACCAGGAGATGACGGTGGCGGGCGCCCGCAAAAGGCGACGAGGTTGCCACTCGTTATTCCGGCCGGCTGACCCCCCCGTCGCCCTGACCTGCAAAGGCCGGGCGTGGGCGCGCACGAAACAATGCCTCTCCCATCTAACGGAACAATGAACCACCATCTCTGCCGCCTTCCGTTCTACAACAGGTGGCGACCCGCAGGCTGGCACGCTCGCATTTCTGCTCTCTCTCCCTCTCTCTTTGTCTCGCGCGCGCGCGAGAGAGAAACGAGTTATCACGAGGTGAGTGTTGTGTGCTGCATCTTCAATCTTGGACAGTGGTGTTCACTTGGCACAGATTGGTAGAGAATCAAGAAGATGCCGAGCTTTAGAGTATGATGAAGAGACTTCGGTCACTGACCAAGTCAAGGTAATATTAATATATAATGATTGTTGTGGCTTTACGTCCCAAACCCACCATATGATTATGACGGACGCGGTAGTGGAGGGCACCGGAAATTTCTACCACCTGGGGTTCTTTAACGTGCACTGAAATATAGGCACTCGGGCCTCTAATATTTCGCTTCTATCGAAATGCGGCCGCCACGGCCGGAATTCTATCCCGCAACCTTAGGGTCAGCAGTCAAGCTCCATAACCGCTAGACCACCTAGCGAGCCAACTAATTCAAGTTAAAAAAACACACGAGAGACGTTTTGGAGACCCGTACGGGTTCCTTGATCACACCTGAAATGTCCGTCGTGTTTTTTTCACCTTGACTTGGCCAGTGACCACAACTCCAGCATCATGTTACCTGACCAGATGAACTTTCGTCGAACTCTATACAAAGTAAAGGGAGTAGAAAAATAATGTGGGAGTGGAATTGCTGGAAGAATCCGCATCTTTCTTCCATTGCCTTCTACGTTGTTGCGCTGCAATGCATTCCTGCATACGTTAAGTACCCACGAATATTAACGCGAAGACAGCGTTCACAATTCCTTCAAGCGCACCGAGCGATCGATGCTCGTCGGGTGTCTCAGTGAATCCCTTTAATTCAATTTCCTACACCGTCGCGACAAGAAAACTGAGGAGCAGGGCCAGGCGCTATCGGCAGCTCCGTTTGCCTCCAAGAGCAAACATTGTTAAAACAAAACGCATAAGCTCCCCGCCTGCCTGCCCCCCACCCCAATGGAACTCACTTCTCGTGTGTGCCCCCGCCTTCCCCCATTAAAAAAAAACAACAACAACAAAAAATTTGGCGCCGCTCCTGAGTGAGGAGCTCGCGTTAAAAAAAATTAGCGGTCCATAACTGACGGCCGACATGATTTAACTATTGAATATGCCCATACCCGTCCTCAGGCTAAATTACATACTCTCGGCACATTCAAGCGCGACTTATGTAAGCCATGTAGATTTGTAGACAAGCAATCATGAAACACTGTACCGTTATGTCCTGCAGGTGGAAAGCGGCTCCAATCTTGCTCGCGACACCGAACAGGTAATCCGTTATCGTTCATGTCAGCGCACGCACCGGGAGAAGTCAACGCCGGGGACACCGACGTCTCACAGCCGCCCACCATGCTTCTATAACGGAACCACCAGAAGACAAATCCGCCTTACTCCACAGAGGAGCCGGCACGGAGTGGACATAAGCGAGCAGCCACAGCTCACTCAAGGCGCACGGCGCAGGTGTTTGCCGGATGTGACGGGCGAGCTCGCTATAACTCTTAATAGAACGGGGTTTCGCCCGGTCACGTATACGGGCGAGGGGGGACGGCGATCTCCCCACCACTTGTCCTGGCGCACACGTCATCATCGCGGCGGCAATGATTCAAGGCTCGCTCCTCGCGTCTCGTTTGTTGGCACGGCCGACCGCCGCAAGGCCGGCTTTACGCGCTCGGCAAGTCAAGGTCAGGTTGCGCGTCGACATCTGTCGATTAATCGCGAAACCCCATAGGCGTCTCGGTCCGTGCGACGTCGATTTGCACGCCGTCGCACGTGCCTTCCTGGGGTCGACCTCACTCTTGCACCACATTAGGCGCGTCAATCGAGGAAAGGAACGCGCGTTTCGCACGCAGCTGTGCCGGATGGTCCAGCGGTCCGGGCGCGATGCGGAAGCTTCGTGTAGTATATCCGATGATGTTGCACCAATTCGATTAAGTCGTCGGCAACGCGATTAGTACGAGGTACCCAGCACGTGTGCTGTTGCGGGGGATGACTACATACCTGGCCGGCATGTCGCAAGGTGTACCATCCTGCATGTGACCTCGGTGCAATACGTCGGCCTTTCTGATGACCTTATGTATGTCGACCTTTCTGATGAAACAGCAGGTTCCCACAAATGACGTCAGCAGAAAAGAATCGGTATACGCCAGTCTCTGGTACCTAAAGGCCCAGATAACAGGACTTCTCAAGTGATGGTTTAAGTGGGGGGACTGCTGCATATTTTCATATTAGTCAACAGTAAGGCAAATACGTAGCGTTATCGTAATTATTAAATTGTGAACAGCGTGGATCGAGTAGTGGTGTACAGTGCAACAGCACCTGGCTAAATATACCAATCAGGAATGCTGCGGGTTTAACGTATTTGAAGCGAATCGCGTTTGTTCTCCATCGGTACGACAAAAAAGGCAGGTCGGTTATGTTGGGCGTCCGTGGGCGAATTTACAGTTTCTCGTTTGCGTGTATACTCTTTCCTATTAGCCGGATGGCTTCGCCAAGAGCATCATCAGCCTGAGGATCACCGAGGGATATTAGGAGCAATCCAAGTGTAAGAACTTTCTTTTTTGAATACATGTCGACTTCCCTTAGTTCTTTCTGCATACGGCGTCACCGGCATGAGGTGTACAGTAATCAGACTGAACCATTGCATTAGGCAGGCTGACCAGAACGGAATGCCGGAATTTCCCTCACAAGCCAGGCTAACATCTCCGGGGATACCATTAACAAATGCTTCCTAAAAAACAAAAAGAGCTGCTCTTCCGGTTGGCCTGAAGTTATCTCATTTCAGCCAAAATGTTCCTTTCTCGCCAAAATATTTATATAATGTAGAAACAATCATTGTTTTATTTTACGTACGTATGTATGTATGTATGTATGTATGTATGTATGTATGTATGTATGTATGTATGTATGTATGTATGTATGTATGTATGTATGTATGTATGTATGTATGTGTATGTATGTATGTATGTATGTATGTATGTATGTATGTATGTATGTATGTATGTATGTATGTATGTATGTATGTATGTATGTATGTATGTATGTATGTATGTATGTATGTATGTATGTATGTATGTATGTATGTATGTATGTATGTATGTATGTATGTATGTATGTATGTTATCTTAATTAAAAGCCCATTGCCTTCGTCTCAACAACTATTGAGTGGAATGCCTTAGGTGCACTCACTGTTGAAACTGACAATATAGAAATCTTTCAACCATTTGCTTGCCAGTTGTACTGATATTGTTCTTCAGTTCATGTTTTAGACATTTTATGCTACTGATTTTGTTTAACAAGATCATTTTATGTATAACTCCCTGTACCCCTCTACAGCGACTCCACTGGAGTAAGCAATATTGTCAAATAAATATATAAATAAAAATTTACCTCGTGTTGATGGCCTATGTTAGAGGGAAGATGGAACGAATCAACGTGTACGTCTGACGTCAAAAAGTATGTGGACTAACATTTGGCATTATGGGATAGAGAACGTTCAACTCGCGTCGCACTGGAAGGGTTACTGACACGACTTACGCGATTTCTGTTTTCTTCAATAAACAAAGGTTCAAGGCCTTCCTTAAGCCCAGCATAAAGCGCTAACAATTGTTCGAAACGCCTTCCAAAGAGTGATATGCTTGTTCCTATGAACCGGTTTCGATACCGATACCCAGATCATGGGTGCACCATTACGTCGTGATGCAAGTGTTCACTCCATTGCGGTTGTCGCTGCTGCTGTCACAAGCCAGCGCAGCCTGAAGAAAAGCTCGCAGCGCTGTTTTTCGTTCTTTTTTTTTCCTTTTTTTTTTTTTTATAGCGAGGCTGTACTTGACTAGGTTCTGGTCAATTGCGTCCGCGGACAAAAGAAGCGCAGAACAACAATTTTTGAGCGAACCGATTAACTCGACTAATCCAGCGTTCTTGCGTCAAAACACAAAACAAAATAAAAAGAACAAGGGTTAAAGTAAACATAAAGATGCATGATTTTGACGACTTGGAAGAATGACGTGAACAATTTTGCCTCGAAGACAAAGACCACTAGCGTAAGAAACGAACGTCATGACATTTTTGCACTTTCGAAAAAAGCGGGTTTTTTGTGTACTAAGGATTTCATTCTGAGACGGCCGTTGATGGGAATGCATCCTGCGCAAGAGAAACACCGGGATATTTGATTGCAACGTCTCTTCATTCGCTCAATATAGTGAATAATGGTAATACAGTTGAACCTGCATATATCGAACCCGCATATAACGAATTATTGTGTGTGTCGAAAAGTTGCGAAATCCCCATTCCGTATACTTTCGAAATATAAAATATTTCATATATCGAGTTACCTATATGTAGAACTTTGTTATGATCCCTTTCAGATTCGCAATATCCGGATTCGACTGTATATAATATCAATATAGCAGTACACCCTATACCAGACCCACTTTTTCAACTTATTTCATTTGTTTATCACTAACGTCATCATATCTAGCCTTATCGCTACAGCACGTCGCGAATATGATTTTATCACGACACTGTGGTGTCGGTAACGTCACGTCTGGTATTTCCCAAAGAAACTTTAGAGTCAACTCAAGAATGCCGCCATTTAAAAGCGAGCTCCCAATGCACCACCACTCCCTCCGCGAAATACCTGACGTCACGACTTTATGCTTCCAGGCGCTTGTGCAGCTGTACACTAAATTTTAAAGGGCAGCGGAAGTTACCAACTTACGTCAATCAACCGGGAGGGTGATCGTGCGAAGGCAGGTGTCTGCGCAAAACGTCACATATCGTCCGCGTCCACCACGGAGTGCTCATACCCGAGACATCTAAACAACCTTACACGGCAGACGAAGTCAGCGTTTCGTCTGTTGTCTTATCTTTCGTCTGTGTTGTTCTGTGCCGTTCACTGTTAACATGTAACGCCAGGTCGACGCCTTGAATGCAGTCGACGTAACGTTGTTTTGAAGCCAGAATATCAGACACCTTAGCCAGCATGTTTGCAAACAAAATAGCTTAGCGCCGCATAAAGTGCAGAGAAAGACAAGAAGCGTTACTGTGAACAACAATCCGCGACGCTTCTCCGCTCGCGTACTGTTGTTGATGTTGTTGTTGATGTTGCTGTTGTTTACATCCACAGTATCAAATATTTTGTGAAGTGCATTTGTATTGCGTACGAGGACGTTGCGGTAGATGGTATTAGTGTTTATTAGCATTTTTTTCTTTCACTGATTCTGACGACAGATTCACCAAAGCTTTGTCGCGTTACTCCTTGAAGCTTGTTCCAAGCGTTCAGGAAAGGAGTGAAGGGGAGGGAGGAAGTCCCTAACGTTTTTATAGAATGCAGTCTAACTAACTAACTAACTAACTAACTAACTAACTAACTAACTAACTAACTAACTAACTAACTAACTAACTAACTAACTAACTAACTAACTAACTAACTAACTAACTAACTAACCAACTAACTAACTAACTGACTGACTGACTGACTAAAGATTACATAATTATTTATTGTTAGATAACTAAGTAAATAACTAATTAATAGCATGTCTCAGAAAAACAAGATTGTGGTGCGCAGGGTACGCAGGACGAACCTATGGCTTGAATGCGCGAGATTCCAGATCGCCTCTTCGTGCATTCCCTCGTGATTTCTCGCAAGCACATTTCGGCTATGGTGCTCCCAAGTGCATCATCTTCGAAGACAAGAATTGCACCAGCGGAAACGAATGGAACAAAGAAGCAAAACAGTTGCGTATGACTCAATCGCAAATTATAGCAGGCTTTGCAGGCACTGCCCTGCGAGGATCCAGTAAACGCACCTGGTATTCTGGGAAGAGGAAAAACGGACGCAGATACTCCCACAGGATAAACATCTGCTCCGGTGAAAGCACCAAGTTACGCGTTAACACGTAGTATGCAACTTCGTAGATGGAAGGTATACTGCGGGCCTTCATTTAGCGCACGCGATGCACCGCACTCTGCGAAACGTACACCCAACAGCAAAAGTTTGCGGGACACGAAATGTTCGATAAAGCTAAATTCCCGCTTTATCTGGGAACATAACTTTCAAATAAATGTTCCATATTGCACTTGGCATTGTGTCCCTATACATTCATCAGCTTGATTGGGAGCATTACGCTCTAAAATAGCAGAATCTCGCCTTTGTTGTGCATCTAACGTCCCGCAAACTTTTGCTGTTGGGTGTACATATGGCTTGCACTGACGTCACCGAAACCGCCATGTTGGTGCACTGCATCGGTACGACGCTAGGTTTGCGACGTCGCGTTGATGTTGTCATTGCATCACTTCCAAGTTCTTTTGTTATTGACGCACAGAAGCCAATAACAACGTGGCCACGCCGTTATCGCATTGAAGCACGTTAAGTGCAATTTGATAATGGTGCCTTTACGTCATCAAAGTCGCCATGTTGGTAAACCAGTACGTTATGAAGCTGCGTCCTATGACGTCCACGTGCAAGCTATCTTATGACGACAAATGATGACGACGATGACAATGATCATGATTTTTGTTGGCCTCCACTTTGAAGCGGTGCGGTGTCGAGTAGCCACCTAACCTGCTTTTGTAATCAGCTGTTAGTAAATCACAGATGACAGCGCCACCTATCCGTCAAGTCCTCTCACGTGTTAAGCAAGGTAATAATTTCGGGGGTTTACCTTCCCAAAACCACGATATGATTATGAGAGACGCGCCGTAGTGGAGGGCTCCGGAAAATTTCAACCACCTATTGTTCTTCAACGTGCACCCGGGTCTTAAACACTTTCGCCTCCATCAAAATGCGGCCGCCGCGGCCCGGGATTCGATCCCGCGACCTGCGGGTCAGCAGTCGAGCACCATAACCGCTAGATCCCCGTGGCGGGTCTGTTAAGCAAGGTTACTGAATAACGTTCTTCAGAGCGAAGTTTACGACAGCAACCACAACAGCTACAACTACAACTACTACTACTACTACTACTACTACTACTACTACTACTACTACGAATAATAATAATAATAATAATAATAATAATAATAATAATAATAATAATAATAATAATAATAATAATAATAATAATAGCAAACTTCTGTCCATTCGCGTCCCAAAAGTAAAATTAAGACTGTTAGACGTACGTCGTACATTGAGGGCATCAAAATTCCCATTTAAGAAAAGCAGTTCCTTACCACCTACGTAAATCTTAGTCAATGGGTGTCTCCCGCTTAGTAAACGGGCGTCGCCCGTGCAATGAGAAAGCGACTGCCGCGGTGGGAAACTCCGGCAATGCGCAGTAAGCTCCCTGTGTGGAGCGGATGCGCTATCACGTGGATTATAGTGAATAGGTGGTCAACCGACGGACAAGTCAGTAAAAGCACAACAGCTGTACTCGACGCTATTGCGCGCGCATATGTAGTTAAGCAATACGCGCTCGATAATTCAAAGATAAGGAGCATGCTGCCATCGTCTGAGGCTGGTGAAAAGGCAGAGATGGAAGCGAGAGAGTTTTAAACCTTGGCACGAAGAGAAAACGAATGCATTCTTTTTTCACGCCCAACGCGTTACGCAATGCCTCCTAGAATCGCACCACGCCCGGTGGTGAAAGCGCGATTTCAAGGCCACTGGAAGATTCAGCTCTGTCGGCAGCGACAGTTTGGCGAATCAAACCTGCTTGCTCAGAAGTAACGAAGTGCCGTTTCAGCGCGCTAAGTTAGATGGGATCGGAAGAAAGCTCACCTCCTCTGAGAGTCATTAGATTAAAATCGTTATGTCGCGTAGCTGCATTTTCGGCCTTCTAAACATGGCGTACCTCCACAATCTAATGCCTTGAGAAAGTGAGAGAGAGTAAAAGTGAGGGAGAAAGAGAGCGAGGGGGTGGGCGTTCTTTAATAAGTGCTGAAGGTACTTATTAAAGAACGCCTAGGATGGTACTCCAGATGGCCATGACATCATGAAGTGTGCGACAGAACTTAAACAAGACACACCACAGCATTCGGCAGATGAGAAAACTTCAACGAGACTATAGTGTCTCAAAAAAGTTCAAAAGCAATTTTGCTCCGTGAGATATACTGGCAGTTTAGCCCACGGACTTAATGTATTGCGTACAGGCTTTCGTATTCGTGAGTGCACTGCCGAAGAAGCACGCAAGAAAATAAAGCGGGCGATATTCCATGAAGATTTGTCGTCAAGAGTCACAGACAATGCTGGCCGAGCGAATAATTACGCACTTTGGTGTCACGCTTAACGACCTAATCAACGGAGAAGAAAATTAGTGGGAAAAAAACGAGAAGGCAGAATCCATTGGAGGATTATTGACAAAGTGACGCGTTCGCGGCAGACCTCGTAAAACATGCTGCTGGCGAATCTTGTTGGAATCTTACTGCTGGCGAATCTCTATCGCTTTCTGATACATAGGAGGCGTGGCGGTACTGTGACCTTGCGTTGTCTCCGGAGTCACCCGCATTGCAAACCGCATTTGAATCCGTGTGCAAGGACAAGCATCGCGTACATCAGAACCGGCAAACCAGTTTAGTTAAGCAGTTACCCTTCATTACAACGGAGTACCTCCGGCTTCGTCCCAGTTCGTTCCAACAACGAGCGTGCAATTAAGCGATGAAAGAGGAAGATGTCAACCGGAGTAACAGAGCTGACCGGTTACTCCGCAAAGCAGCACAGGGAAAATGCAGAAAATGCGAGCAGAAAACATTAAGAGAACCAATCGAGCGTACGAACACGAGGAAATGCAATTGGCAACGACTCTGTACGCAGTTTTTCCAATTCAGCTTCGAACAAGGACGGGCGGGAGGGTAAATTGAAGGCTGGAAGGTTAACCAGGAACAGATCCTGATGTACCACTCTGCGGAGGAGAACGCGAAAGGGGAGGAAAAGTTTCGGAAAAGACGTGAAAGTCCGAAGCTTGCCTTCTTGCGAGACACGGTGTTGTTTAAAAACTGGTGACACACCTCTACAATCAACGCATGAGCGGCTCAGGAGGAGAAATTGCCGGCTACATATGGTAGCCTGACCCGGCCTAGAAGTTCACCGCCACCGCCACCACCACGACCAGCCCTGGCTGAGACCTCGCGTTCACGCATGCTCTTTTTCGTAAAGCGGAACTGTTGTCAAGCTTGCCGAGCACGGTGCTGAGGGCACTTGTTTGAGTTCTGAGAGGAGGCGCTAAGCTGTGCATGCAGTCAAAGTGGGAATAGAGAGAGAGAAGGAATATAAGAAAGGTTAGGGAGGTTAACTGGACTACGTCCAGTTTGCTACCCTACACGTGGGGAGAGGGGAATAAGGGAGTGGGCAAGAAGAGCCAAAGAAGGCTTCGCTCTAGAGCTTATAGACCTGCGATTAGTGATCGTCACTTTCAGGAAGCAAGAGTGTGGGAGACGAAGCGGAAACCCGCAGTTAATGCGAAGACAAGAAAAAAACAGAAATTGAGGCTAAGTGGGACGAAGGAGCGCGTGAACGGCAATCGTGAAGACTGCGCGGCCGGTCGGCTATATAGAAGCGCGTATACCTTCGCCCTTGACTGACCAAGGGCGTCCGGCGAATCGCCGCCTAATTACTCGCGCCGGCGGTCAATAGAGCGTCACTAATGGGGACGCCGCAGGTTTATTATCCTTTAATTTTGTTCCTTATTTCCAGATGTCTGCGATCGATCTGTTTTAGCCGTGAACGAAAGAGCCGCCACCGATCGCTCACGAGGCCGCACGCTAAAGGGCCCAGCGGTCACGCCAGTTATCAATCGCTCTTGACCGGCTCGGTGGCGTCGATGGCCGGTCCAGTGTGAACGCGAGCACGAACTCTCTTCCCTCAACAGACCGCCGTGCACAGCGCACGCAGTGATACGAACGACGGAGGGTGAGAGATCGTCACGGAAAGCTGCGCGCAGCTCTAAATACCGCCCGATTAGTTCCACTTTCCCCTGCATTCATCTTATCTGCGGTTTGCTGGAAAGGGCGCATTTGCACGCCGTCTCGAAGTATGAGAGAAGCACAGGCGTGTCCGACTGAGCGTTCGAGATGACGGATCGCGTTCGTCGGCCGTTTCATTTTGCCGCGCGCTTCGCATTTGTTCGCCACGTGGAAGAGTCGAGTCCTTGCTGTTAATGGGGCGTGTTAAGTGGGGCCCTTCCATCTTGTTTTTTAATATAGGTCCATCACATATGCATGGAGGTCGCCGGTTTCCGATACAACGAACGTACTTTCAATATTTCGATACATAGCTGGCAGGATGTGTGTGTGTGTGTGTGTGTGTGTGTGTGTGTGTGTGTGTGTGTGTGTGTGTGTGTGTGTGTGTGTGTGCGTGCGTGCGTGCGTGCGTGTGTGTGTGTGTGTGTGCGCGCGTGCGTGCGTGCGTGCGTGCGTGCGTGTGTGTGTGTGTGTGTGTGCGTGTGTGTGTGTGTGTGTGTGTGTATGTGTGTGTGTGTGTGTGTGTGTGTGTGTGTGTGTGTGTGTGTGTGTGTGTGTGTGTGTGTGTGTGTGTGTGTGTGTGTGTGTGTGTGTGTGTGTGTGTGTGTGTGTGTGTGTGTGTGTGTGTTGTACAGGTCGAGCTCCTCTGAGCATCGACCTGTACATACATGAAAGTTCGGCGTCGCACAACGTTTTGCTACCATCTAAGGGCGGCGACTACGGCCAGGATTCAATCCCGCGACCTTTTGGACAGCGGTCGAGGGCTGCACAAAAGTGAGGCACTGAATACAGCACAGCAGGATACAAGTGGACTTAAAGATGTAAGACAACGAAGCATAAAACATCCAGTACAAGTATTATAAACGGCCCTCGTATATTTATTGTGGTATTGTATAGAGTGAGACAATAGGGTACATGACATGTGCTCAATAAGGGCTGACGCAAACTCATGTCGTATATTTATTGTCGTATTGTATAGAGTGACGCAACAGGACACATGACATGTGCTCTAGGGCTGACGCAAATTCATGAAGTGCACACACACACACACAAGCGCACATACACACTCTTTCTCATACATATGTCAAGGCCATAGAGGATATATATGTCCGCGGTCATTAATATACGTCGGCTTGATATAGGTAGCGTTTTTTTTTCTTTTTCTTATATTTTGATCTCTGTAATATTGTTTCGCAACCAGAATAAAAAAAGTGCACCGCTCTGTGCGAACAAACGACGTTACCAGCTTCCTTTTTTTTTCTGATTGTTCACTCGTTGCTCTATATATCTGCCAAAGATTTCGAGCAACAAGGTCAATGGCCCGAGTAGGATTGCATCCTCAATATGGTGCACTGGATCATACACTCATTTTTCTATATGAACATTCATAACTACCGTTATTCGGCAGTTACGTATACAAGGCAGCGTGTACGGTGACTGTCTGTGCACGTTATATGCGTAAGACCCTTCACGCCAAGTATTATATTCAGCAAAGAAAATATAGGCGCAATTCGAAAGCGAAAGTTGCGGTATGCGATTTTGGGGTCGAGATAGGTGCGACCTGGAATGTGTTGGTAACAAGGCACAGTGTGGCTATCGCAAACTTCGGTGTTAAAGAAAAATGACGGCTATCCGGGCTCTATACGCGCATTTGCATATAGCGACGTCGATAATCTTAGAGGCGGACGCAATTGGCGCTACGGTATGTGAAACAATTTGCCACTAGAGTTGCCGAAGAGCAAGATTCACGCTTTGCAGAAAGTTTCCTTCATCATAGCTTAGACGCTGGACCGTTTAACGGACAGCAAGGGATAAATCAGTAAACCAGGCATGAATTTCTGTGCTCATGGTGCAACACAGCTCGCGTTAATTGGTGTACTTTATTTGTGTTACTCGCCACTGGTAATGGGCGCGCTAGCTTTCTGTATGGTATTTCTATAGCCAGTAGCGTAGCAAGCTTCTTTTTCTTTAGGGGGGGGGGGTGGTGTGTGAATTCCCCAACATTTGCCCTTGGCTACGCCAGTGTCTATAGCTGTCTCTTTTCTATCTCTCTTCTTCACGCTCTATCATTCTAAAGCCGGTTTACTGAGTCTATTTGAGAAGATATTAGAATTATTCAATATACTCTAAAATAGAGTATGTGTAACTCTTTTCAGACAATCCTTACTTGCCACGTATATGACTCTCTTAAAGGAGGGACGTTAACTCTCCTTTAGCTCCCACGACTCTCCAACAAGAGTATAACGATCTCCAAAGGGCGTTCACGTGTCTCTTTAAAGACAGTCGTATACGTAGGAATTCAGGGCTCATAAAAGAGAGTCAAAGGACTGTACAAACACGTTGACTGGGAGCTGCGACACACCGCGCCTTCTGAATATGCAATACGCAGGTAGCCTCACTTACAACACATTCAAAGAGCCCCTTTCGCTAGGCATAAGAGCTAGCGCTGTAATGTAATCAGTCGGGTTCGGCTAGCCTGCTAAATGCTTAAGCCTATCCCGCTACTTACTGCGCATTAGCTACTAGGAGGCATATATGCTATATGCATATATATGGTATATATGGCATAGGCATATATGGCATAGGCATATATGGCTGTCAAAAGACAGGCAATCCAAAAGTATTGGCTAAGAAGAAACAGCTCTGTAGACCTTAAAAAAATGGGGGAAAAAACGAGGGGGAAGAGAACTATGGAAAAATAAAGAAAAGCGTCGGTGTGACTTGACACACAGAGGTTCAAATGTTATCAGAGTCTCATTTACATTAATGAGCTCACCAGGTCACGTCCCTCCCCATTCTCTGCAGCAATCTGTCATCCTCTTTTTCACAACAACCACTGTATACGCTAACAGCCCACATTCCAACGTCTTCCAGGCATGACTGCGTGCGTTCAAAGCCGTTGATAACGAGTGTGTCGAAATTGCCAGCGTCACGCTGCTAGCTCCTCCGAGCATCGACCCGTACATACATGAAAGTTCGGCGTCGCACATTCGTAAGGCTCGTCAATATCATCGCAGCTTCGCGCCCAGAGGTCGTGAAGCGGTACGCCTATCAGTGAGTGATTCGACGGCGACTCACGAATGAACGAACGGCTCGAACAAGCGAGCGAGCCGCGAACTGCAGCGAGAGCTATATACAGCTCGGCCTTGTCACCACTGCATGCATATGCAGGGTCTCCTCGGCTTGAGACAATCCGTTCGCTGCAGCGGCAACGCGGGCACCGTTCCAGAACCGAGGAGCCCCCTTCACCTCCCGCTGCTGTTGCTGCTACGTGGCTTCGCCGCAGCTCAGCACCCTCCCTTGCAGAGTGAAAACCGAAGTGCTCGCGGCCGCGTAGAGTGCGTGGCCTTCGGGGTCGCCCAGCGGCCTTCGTTCGCACAAAGAGCCCGTTAGCTGTCACGACGTACGGTTCTCGATTCCAAACGAAGAAAAACAAAATTCCGATGTAGCCCTAGTCCTCAGCGCGCCCAACTTTTCACATCATGTCGCGTGATTCGCGCCGAAAATGTCCGTTCGTCACGCGGCTGAGACTTTGACGCATTGCATCGCTATACGGCGGCTAGTCGGCGGTGCGGTGATCTACGCTTGCAGCTATTCTGGTCAATGACCGGATTTTAGTCGCACTCTAGCGCTATGGATGTCGTGCTCGTTTACCAGACACGACCGCTGTCGGTTACGAAAGTGATGCTACTTAGTGTATGTATGTATGTATGTATGTATGTATGTATGTATGTATGTATGTATGTATGTATGTATGTATGTATGTATGTATGTATGTATGTATGTATGTATGTATGTATGTATGTATGTATGTATGTATGTATGTATGTATGTATGTATGTATGTATGTATGTATGTACGTACGTACGTACGTGTGTACGTACGTACGCATGTATGTATGTATGTATGTATGTATGTATGTATGTATGTATGTATGTATGTATGTATGTATGTATGTATGTATGTATGTATGTATGTACAAATGGGAAATATTGTGCAGCCTTTTGCAGGCGAAGCAACAAGGAAATTCCTCGGGTTTCAACGAAAGTAAGTTCCTAGTTCACGAATAATCGGCAACTCCAAGCAAGGCACCGGGTATGGCAAATAAAATCTGTGGCGAGCGCGCATGCATGCACACACACACACACACACACACACACACACACACACACACACACACACACACACACACACACACACACACACACGCACACGCACACGCACACACACACACACATGCACGCACGCCCGCGCACACGCACACACACACACACACACACACACACACACACACACACACACACACACACACACACGCACACGCACACACAAATAATCAGCCGACCGAAGCAGAGGATCGATGCACATTATACAACTACATGAAACTAAATGCTGCTTCGCGGCGTCTCTTTACTTAAAATGCGCTATGACTGGCCCAGGCCGTCAGTAGAATCGGGAACTGCGGGTATCAAGGCGGAATGACTAACCGTGAAAAGCTAGCTTCTACGGCTTAAGTCAGGCGATCTTCAATGAAGCGAGCAGGAACGGCGTATAACGCCGTCACCGCAAGCACACAGCGGACGAGGCGAACGCTCACGGCCGTGCGCGCAAAGTAGGCCCCCGAATGCATCTGCGATTCAAATAACGGAAGTGCGGCGACGTAATAGGCAAGCACCGACCGGGTCGCCTCTGCTTATTTTCCTCGTCGCCTTGGCTGAACCTAATGTGGCCATTAGCCAAAGTGCTTTCCCTTGACGGAGAGGGAACACATTATTTCGGGGACGCCGCGAGATGCATTATTAAGCGAGGCGAAGAAAAAGAAGGAGAACGTGGCAGTATAGACTTACGCGCTTTGAGGCAGCAAAAGTACCGGAGTGTATAAAGTTGAGTATATGCATGCACCTATGGTTATCTGGTGTCCTGGGGCAAAGAGAAACGGTAAGAAAGCGGCCAGAGGTCTCGCGAGAGAAATCGGTGTAGACACGGAGGGGCAAAAGGGGGGGATTATTTTAACTCCGCTCGATTGCCTTAATTGAGGACTCCGAGGCACTTCAGCGCCTTCAAAGGCGTGAAATAAACGCGGCAGTGAAAGCCCATTACGGGCGAGGTTCCACGAGGGGCGCAGCAGTTTTGCCACGTTTCAGCGCCCCACAGCGGAGGTCAATTTTTGTGTAAACGGATGAAGGCGTTTCGTACTGTTCTAGATCGACGTGCACAACGAACCAGACTCTGCCTAGTCTGAGAGTTTGTACCTACTGATGCTGCCCTCTGTAGCTCAAAAGATTAGATTAGATAGATAGATAGATAGATAGATAGATAGATAGATAGATAGATAGATAGATAGATAGATAGATAGATAGATAGATAGATAGATAGATAGATAGATAGATAGATAGATAGATAGATAGATAGATAGATAGATAGATAGATAGATAGATAGATAGATAGATAGATAGATAGATAGATAGATAGATAGATAAACCCACTGATTGACGTAATCGTCCTAAAGATGTATTCTTCGCGAACCACTCAATAGACTGCAGACAGCCAAGGTACAATTGGACAGAGAGGTGGGCAGTCCAACTACACAGCCGACTTGTGAAGACTTGTGCATGAAGACAAGGAAGAAAGGATAGAAGCTGCAAGTGCAGCGCACAGACCTTCGGTATACACAGACGAGATTGGAAGGACAAAGAAACTGTTTCTTGGCAGCGTAACAAAAATAAAGAAAGGTCTATCTGGCAACGCGATGGTATGCCGTAATTGTCGCTGTCCCGGTAGATACGCCTTCTTCCAAGAGGTGTGGAGAGAAAAAAAATAATAAAAAGAAATGGGGATGAAGGAACAAGAAGAAAAGACGTCCCCAGGACACGGCTCATTAGCGAAAGGATTTCCGCCGCGTGATTGGATCTGTCCTTCGCCTTGCCATTCTATTCGCGAGGACTCGGCGCTTTTGTCTTTGCGCTGTCTGTGCTCCACTCACGAGTGACCTTCGATGCCCTCACGACGGACACGACTCGAAGCATCGTCGCCCAGGAGACAATTAGAAAGGGGAAGACCGCGCAAACCTCGAGAATACGGTTCGGTATAATTTAATGTACCGTTATGATGAGTCGGCAACTTTATTCTGTAATGTATAACGAACAAACGTTCACGTAACAGAGAGTCGCAAAACGTCCGAAAGTATGCCTACGGCGCACCCGGCAAATAATTGGCCTAGCCAGGAGGTGGAGGGGTCAAGCCCCTTCACATTTTTTTCAATTTTTGCACGTGTATACACACATGCACGCATACATACGCACGCACAGACATACAAGAGAGGGTGGTTGGAAGCCCCCCTCCCTCCCTTTTCGAAAACAAAATTCTGGCTACGCCCCTGCGACCAATAGAGAGTTAGAAACCAGAAAAGGCAGGGTACCACACATGGCCTCATGACCGTCCTTCGACCTTTTCGGCGGTCGTCTCGGCTTGGTTGGATGATTTATTCTTATAGATGTTCTCTTTTTGTCGCAATCGCCCAGGTGTATTCTTTTCTTCGCGTTCTCTAAGCATCCAAACAAAAGTTGCGAGGCCTACACGTGTAACGGATCTGACATCAGCCTCCATTAAAGGATAACGCGCTTTCTCAAAGGCCGCCGCTGACGCATCCGCTGTTATCTCTCTGGATGAGCCAGTTACGTAGGCGCGATGAGCGTATACAGGACGAGCGAAGTTAAAAAAAGGCTCCGCGTTATACAAGCCACGCATAGGATGGTCAAGACGTGACTATAGCAACACCCACTCAGCCACAAGCGAAAAGCGGCTTATGGCACGGCAGGTATTGAAAAGGGCACGATGAGTGCGTCGATGACTCGGCCTGGAGCTGCGACGCGGGTGTTGCGGTATACCGCGGCGAGGTGAGCGGTAGTCGCCCACATTCTGACCTTATTTCAGTCTCGAGTGGCCTCGGAAGCGCGAATGGAGAGGCGACAGATGGGCAGCGATGCATCGAGTGGATGAAAGCGTCAGCGTGCATGCAGACAACCTTCGAGGGTAGACACGTGAGAAGGGGCTACCGTCCAACGCCCACGGGCAGCCAGCCGCAGAAGAGCGACGCTTGCGCAACCAAATGCACCTCGATTGTCCACGCGTAACAGCTGTATACTGTCTGAGCGGCGGACCCTACGGGTATAGAGCCGGTCTAAAATAAGCCTTCCGAAGAGCCAGGGGGCAAATTCGGAACATATGTCTGAATTTTCTTTTCTTTTTCTTCATTGGTAATGCAGCTGCCTCACTGACGGCTGGATGGGCGACCCACGCAGCTGATACATCGCCAAGTAACATTTAATCTAAATCGGGCAACAAAAACGCTTACTCGAAATCGCTGTTGGTTTTAATAGCGTTATCTTTAAGTTTCGTCAGGCAGCCAGCTGCTCACAAACTGGCACACTCCATACCACTAACGCATGCCAGACTTCGAGTTCCAGTAAATGCAAAAGCCAATTATGATAAGCATTTTGTGGATGCCGAACTAAAGTTGTTCCCCGATAGGTGCAATGGTTACTGCAAAATTTTTCCAAAAAAGTAAAAAAAAAGAGAGATGGTACACGCCACATCCCACGGGAATCGATGTTTCCCTAATAATTGGTCCGGGTAGCTGAAATTGATCTGGGAAACTGATCTGGGTAGCTGGCTACCCAGATCATTTCATAGTTCTGGAATGCATCACCAGATGGAAAGATCGGCTCAGACGTTATAATGTAAGGCAAGTGGTAGCGTGTGCGACGTGAGCATCGGACTGAGGAGGTACGGTCCCACCATCTGGCACGCATTTTCGCATATTGAAGGGGTCAAGCGATGCGATAGAGGAACCCATACATTCCTATGCTGCACACTGTCTGTAATGAGGCAGAGAATTATCCGTACTAAATGTTCACCATGCATTGTCTGGACTCAGCGCAGTTACGCGAAGCCTCAAAACGCCCGCCACTTTTGAAATGGAAGAGAATGAAACATGAGTTGTTGAGAGGCGAGGATCGCACAATGTCGTGAAAGACAAGTATGAGCAGTGCTCAGACTTTCAAATGCGAAGCATTTCTTAGCGAACTTCGACGACTTTGAGCGTATCTATCTATCTAGCCGTCTACGACTTGGTGCTCTCCAGACCGCATTGTTAATGGGATTTGTACCAAAATTGGTATGACATAATATGACTGTATCTCGAACATGAATGACTGGTCATATCATGAAAATCATGTTATGAACGGTACGATTTATGCGCCATGGCCTTGGTGCTCCTGCGGCGGTTTCCTTAACTTGATATATCCAAAAATTGGTATGATGAGTCATTTCTGCTTGACCAACATAAATGACAGGTGGTAATATGAAAATCATGACGTGCATGTCAGGGACAACATGATTTACATGCCACGCTCATGGTGCACTTGCGTCCAGTTCGCTAGCTTGATATATACACCAAAATTAATATTGCGTGACGTGATTGTATGAGGAACATAACTGACGGGTCTTAACATGTAAATCATGACATGCATGTTATGTACAGCATGATTTGCTCCTTGCGGGCTGCTTCGCATTACATCGATGCCCACAATGCGCGGGATCTGCCGGGTTTTTTTTTTTTTTCGTTTTTGTTGCTTCGTAACTCGCTCGACGACAGACTACGTGAAGGTCAAGGGGCTTACACAGGGATCCGAGCGTCCTTGAGCGGAACAATACTGACGACGCAAGATGAAGTGGAGCGTGCATTCGTTAATGTTGTTTGCGGTACCGCAAAGAGGGTTTCATCCACTACTCCTTTGTTCGGTGCGGAGGAACAATGAAATCTGAACTTTAATAAAAGCCAGACCGAGGCGGACCCTGACACTGAATATGGCGAAAGAAAGAAAAGAAGGGTTGACGCTCGCGAGAAGTGGCTCAGTCGCCGGAACAAATATGGCGCGCGTAAAAGCTTTTCGCAGTTAAGCGTCGTCTCGGTCCAGAAGGGAGCGATGGGGGGGGGGGGGGGTTGAGATATCGGCAGTCGCACGGGTCGGCGCGCCGCCGCCTCCGATGTTCCCTAAACTGCCGTTGCAGATATATGTCGCTGACTTGCGCCCCTATTCACGCTAGACTTCAGAGGCTCCCCATGAGGAGTTAATGGACAAGTTTGAAAACCGGGGGGAGAGGAGGGGAGGGGATCAGCGGTTTTTGTCGCGTTGAAAACGTGGGTTCAAAGAGTTCAGAAGAGGAAAAAATGGCGTTAAGAACAGTGCAGGAAAGAAAAGAAAAAGAACGAGGTTCCCTAAGAGATTTTGAGCGTGACGCACTTAATGCAGCTTGCAAAGACTTCAGCGACTGAAAAAAAAAACAAAAAAACAAAAAAAAAAAAGCACATCAAGGGATGCAGATCCAAAAGATCTCTGAAAAGAGTTCAAGGACAATACCAAGGACTGAATCGCTGCCCCCCCCAAACAAAAGGCCAGATATATTTTAAAAGAAAAGAGAGAGAGAGAGTGAAATGAAGAGGGAAGCCACGGAGGTCAACAACAAAGATCAAGACCGCCCTAAGCTCTTTTCCAGTCTGCTGAAACCATAAATAAAGTTTAGGGGTCTTACACTCGCCTGGCGTACAACTATAGGCGAACGAAATCACTCGAACAATATTTCTGACTTAAGCTGCTGTCTTTTTTTAAGTATATAATACGGAACTGTATCTCCGTGAAATAGGGTTTGATGATTGCTGTTTAGCTCTCCTGTACTGAACGCTATTTCGCGTCATATGCAGAAGTGTGGGGTTATGATGGTTAAACGAATACGGAGATCTTAAAGATACGATTTGAAGAGACAAACAGATAACTCGTGTCTCGCAACTAATTACCGCAGTGAGAAAGAAAGAAGGACAGGAAGAAAGATCCTGCGAAACAAAATTTTAGAAGCGCATAAAGGGAGAGAGAGAGAGAACAACTTTATTTAGAACGCCCCGCCGCAGCTAGAGGCTGCAACGAGGATCTACGATCAAGACACACAACTCAACGCCGTCCAGCAGGTCTCGGCAGCTCTAGAGAGGCAGCGACCGAGCGAAACCGAGGAGAAGCGCATAAAAAAAAAAAAAAAAGAGCGCCTTTCTTTGCAGCTTCCTGTTAGACTGTGTTTCTTTTGGACAATGCATTAAAGAGAAAAAAAGGAAAAAAAAAACTGCTGACGCTGTCTAGAACGATTCCGGCATGCTCCGTATTCTGTATCAGGCACAATATAAATGCATAAAATTTACATATTTTGCATTGTTCGCGATTTCAATTGTTAACACAAGCGTGTGTGAGGGGACACACACAGACGCATGTTTATATATGCATATATCACGAGCTCACTATCGATGGGCTTTCGCAGCCGTTCGTGAATTAAACATTCCCAGGATTTGGAGACATTCGTACGTGGCGCCATCTCTCGGCGGCAGCAACCGCGTCCTGCCATAACTGAATGGGAAATAGGCGAAAAAAATCATATCTCTTGAAATAAGCTAGTTATCAAAAACGACTCCGGGATCTATACAGCAGAGACCTACTGGAACACTGTGGCGAAATTTCAGTATCGCACTACAAAACCTGTGGCTTCCCTAGACAATTGAGCACCACCATTGGAAATACATGGGACCCATTGTTAAATATTAAACACTCTGGGAAGCCACGCGGTTTGTAGTGCGACACTGTAATTTTCGACAGAATGTTTAATTAAGTCTCTGCTTTGTAGAACCGGGAGTCGTTTTTGATAACTAGCTTTTTTTATGAGATATGATTTTTTTTCTTCTCCACCTTCGGATTAGGTTACGGCAGGCCGCCGCTGTCACCGGCAAGAGAGGGCGCTACGTGCAAATGTCCCCAAATCCTGGTCACGGATACATAAATGTCGTCGCTTTCTTCATGCAGAAAAGCTGGCTTCGCGTTTCCTACTGCAAAGGAATGCACTGTCACAATCAAACTCAAGAAAACTGAGATCAGCTCAGTCATCGAAGCAGTGAGTGTACAGAAGACGTGAATAAAATCGAAAACGAACAAACGAACGAACCAGTACGGAGATCTTAAAGAGACGATTTGAAGAGACAAACAGATAACTCGTGTCTCGCAACTACTTATCGCAATGAGAAAGAAAGAAAGAAAGAAAGAAAGAAAGAAAGAAAGAAAGAAAGAAAGAAAGAAAGAAAGAAAGAAAGAAAGAAAGAAGGAAAGAAAGAAGGAAAGAAGGAAAGAAAGAAAGAAAGAAAGAAAGAAAGAAAGAAAGAAAGAAAGAAAGAAAGAAAGAAAGAAAGAAAGAAAGAAAGAAAGAAAGAAAGAACGCAGTGGGCCTGCTGTAAGTTTGTTTCGAAGCAGCCATCTCATGTCTCCGCGAACATGACGAAACTTGGCTTCCGCCAGGAAAACATGAGAAGGCGTACACGCGCTCGCGTTTTGTAAGAACGCAGGGCTCTTAACTGAGACTCGAACGAGCACCATGCAGGCAACGGGTCTAGGAAGGATGGATCGCTAGGAAGGGAGGGGGGGGAGAGACGTCAAAGCAGTGCGACAGTCGCAGCAACGAGCGAAGAATATGTCATTTCTGGCTCGCCACGGCCGAGGCTCCTTTGTTGTGTTGTCCCCCCCAATACAATTCGAGTCCTTCGCTGCCAGTCGGCTGCGAGCGTTACGCGCCGTAACGGTTCCCTTGTCTGCCTCCTCCGTATCCCCTTTCCTCGCTCTGCGACTAACTGTCTGTGTCACTAGTTCCGTGCAGTGTTATCGAAGCACGCGTGGCCGACAACAGCGAATACAGAAGTTGAACCCTTCACGGAATGTTCCTTCGCAGTATACGTATATGCATGCGTAATTTTCACTGAAGACAAGCATTTCGGTAACTTTCGCGCGTTCACAAGTTAGAAGTTGCGTGACAATACTGTCATTTTTAGTCATGGAAAAAAAATAATAATCATTTTTTCATCACACAGTTACAGCCGTAGCGATGTCTGCGACCTAGATGGTTTGCGCTGACGTCCCTAGATTTGTTTCACTTCGTTGTTAAAAGTGAAAAATCTAGGGACTTTAGTTGGCGGCGGCTTTTTTTCTTCTCCTTACTTTCTGTTTTTTTTTCTTTTTTCAAACGCGTCTCGACATGGGTGTCAGCTGTATGGCTTATCACTACGTTACAAACAATATAGCCTTCTTCGGTGTTCTGCCACATACTACTACTGTTACCATTACATACTCCTGCTTAGTAACTGCTATTGTCACTACTTACTACTACTACTTACTACTACAACTCTACTACTACTACTACTACTACTACTACTACTACTTCTACTAAGCTTATTGGTGTCAAACAATTGTATCTAAAGCATAAACTACGTTGCAACTTCAAAGTATGAAGGTTATTCCGTTCAGTGCAAAGAAAAAGTGCACTTGTTACAATGTCGACAGGCGCCGCGCATTATCTACAATACAAGCAGCGTTCCGGCCAACCGTTACAACCGAAAGGAGCAGCCTTTACAAGTATAGCCTTACAAGCCTTCCATCGTTGTCACTAGTCTGGATAGCTTTTGTGAAAGCGTCAACTGATTGGCAGGGCTGACGCCTATCCACCACAGTGCACCGTACTGATGTAAGGACGCCCGACTGGTTTAGAAGGCGGCGTAACGACCGCATCGCCTCGGCTCCGGTTTGATCCGTGGTAGCCGGCAGCATGGAACGCGACTGCATGCGAGATAGCGACGACGACGAGCCCCGTTACGCTCTGCTGCGCCGGCGAAAGGGCCGCCGCGCTCTCGAAAGCAGCGCGCCCGGTGGCGTGCGGCGACAACAGTGGTGGGCACGGCAGCCCGCCATCGCTTCGCGGGTCACCGGTTTCGTACTCCGCTGCCGCCGCAGTGCCCGGCGCGTCCTTGTCATATATCGAGTAATGTTGCCACTTAAAGTATACCGGAAAAAGCAAGCCCGTCTACTTCAACTTCATTGCTTTTAGGGGCGAAGCTCCTTAGGCCCTTACGAATGACCGTTGTCGTCGAGGCTCGCCGTAGTCCCTAGTCGAAGAGCAGGTGCGAAACATCTGTGCGCAATACCGTCTACAGAGCGTACATAGCGCGCATATGGTTTTAGAAAAAATTACAAAATAAAAGGCCACAACACCGTAAAAACACCGACATTTAACGACCCATCAATCAAAGCATATGGCAGAACAAAAGGTTAACAAGAACAAGATAAAAGGCTGTTAACCAGAACAATATAGAAGGCCACGATTCACGATCCGATGCACACTGCTTCGCCCCATCATCAGCATTCACTTCGTGGATCTGCAGCCATTTTTACAAGGTTCAATCATATCTACATATTTGTTTAACCTTTGGATCAGCTTAATTTAATATTTCATAAATCTAATGATTCATCTGTCGGGAAATTAAAACTTGGTGGTTTTCACATGTACCACGTAATACCGAGAAGCAAGTCGCACGAAACCAAAGGGTAAAACGAGTAATTAGGGTTGAACGAACTCTCGTACTCGGCCACAAAGAACACGTAGGAGACTTCTTACATGGTACAGCAGCCTCAGAAGTACAGGGTATAGTAATCTCGCTGTATCATGTACTTGTGAGCTACTGTACCTTATACTTGTCAGCTACACGGTACAGTGGCCTCACAAAGACCAAGCTCACTCTAGCGATGTGACTTACAATGGACAGGTATGAACAAGAAGCGCAGTTACGTAGCGTTATTGGATTGACTAGTGCCAATAGGGAGACGCCTACAGGAGAAGTAGAACTGGGGTTCCCATGACGTCATGCGCGGGCACGCGCAAAAGTATCTGCGAAGCTTTAGTTGGTCAGGTGCTTCGTTCAAAGAGCTTTTCGCGCTTTGTTCCTCCTTTCGTCGGAGCATCGTCATCTCGTTCTAGTTCACCGTATCCATTCACTTACGACCCACTGGTCGATCGTAGTGTTCCAAAGTGCCCCAAGAGCTATCCCTTGCGCCCATGTACCGTGACGATGCTTTCTTCTCTCTTCTTTATTTTAATCCCTTCACCCCTTCCCCCCCAGTGCAGGGTAGCAAACCGGACGCGCGTCTGGTTGACCTCCCTGTCTTTCATTCCTTCCTCCTCTTTCATCCGTAACCTATCCGTAACCATCCGTAACCTATCCCTAACTTTCACGTCATATACCCAGGCAAACAGTAGCACGACCTCTGAAAAGAGGTTGTTGCTGCAGTAGCTACATTAGAGAAAGCACCGGCCTCCCTACCTTTGGCCTCAAAGGCCTTGAGGAGGCATTCGTGCTATTTTCCATCTCTCACTTGTAGATACCACACTCACTTGTAATTCATTTCACACCCATAGACCACACCACCGTGCCACTACCATAATTTTATATTATTTACACAGCTTTTACGCTTCTATATAGTGATAGAGTGCGTGATTTTAGGCCTCTATACAGCCATAATACACCGTCATTGCAACCATCGGTCATCGCCAACACCACATAAAATGACATGGCGCTCTTTGGCCACACATGGTCCCTTACGCCACAAAACCTCACTGGTCATCATCATTTCTTATGCCCACTACGGGACAAAGGCCTCTCCCTCTGGAGCGATAGCGATCTGCAATCATCCCTGTCTTACGATGTCTGACGTCATCCTGCGACTGCATCTGTGAAAGGAAGCGTACGATCGATTAATTTTCCGGGTTTCTCGCGCCAGAACTACGATAAGATTATGAGGCACACCGTAGAGGAGGGCTCCAGATAATTTCGACTACCTGGGGCTCTTTACCGTGAAATGGCATCGTAGGGTACTGCTTTTCGCCTCCATATAAATGCGACCGCCGCGGCGGGCATCGAAACCGCGTCGTTCGGGTCAGCAGCCGAGCACCGTAACCTCTGCGCCACCACGGCGCCCAAACGAAGCTTATGCGCGAAAAAAAAAAAAAAAAGCTAACAGCACAATATTATCCGTACTCACGCTCATTCCTGACTCGAGCATTCGTCGGCCGCTGTACGTGAGATCCGTTGTATGACGTCGGACATCCACGTAGCGCTTGCAGCGATCTTCGCGAAAGACAGCACGCGGACTCGCTGAGAAAGTTCCGCGTCGACCAAGGCGCGCACGTACGCGAGACCCGAGCAGTGAAAGCGAGTTGCAAACGGTGTGCGGATGCCAGCGAGTCTTGCGGGCGCCAAGGCCGCTCGCTTTTTCTCTGAATAGCCAATATTGGCTGGCCGACGTATATACGTATATAACCGACTTCCAGGAAGACGACGGACGCTTGTTTTCAATGTCACTGTGTATCGGCTCGTTTCATATATACTGCCTCGCACTTTCCTGGTCACACATCACGGTTTAGAGAGCGTTATCGGACCAAATGGTGTGTGTCGCCGCCAGCCAGAGGTGACACGGCCGACCACGACTGGCGCAAACGGGTGCTTGTTTTTCGTAAACATCGTCGGCTCCAAATCGCCGGACTTCCAGCAGATTACGTCGAGGTGACGGGAAATACCAGTGCCGGCGGGCAAGAACGGCAGTATAATTAGCGATGACGTCGTCGTTGTTGCTTTTTTCGCTCGCCTTCCTGCGAAAATATAAAAATCGAAGGAATGATTGGCACGCCAAGTGCTTCGACAGCAACGTTAGCCAATTCCGTCGCGAGATAACTGTCGCACCAGTCCCGTCTAAGAAGCTTCGTTCATACGACGCAATCGGGTCGAGTTCAAACGTTGAACTCACTCGGTATGATCCCATCACGTTTATGTATATATTTTGCCAAGCGGGTTAGGCGAGTCAGATATGTCTCTCTGAGTTCAGAGACTCGAGCCGGGTTGTAAGAGCAGTGCCGGGTTGCAACGCGGCTTCAGAGACTATCGTCTCCGAACGCGGCGCTACACTTGCAACGCGGCTCGAGCTTGGAGTTGAGTGTAGCTGACTGGGCTAGTTGGTTATGCATACTTAAATTAACAGCGCAAAGAACGGACACCACACAAAGGAAACACACAGGACAAGCGCTTGTCCTGTGTGTTTCCTTTGTGTGGTG
>JALIZH010033000.1:882500-965000 GCA_030522465.1 Rhipicephalus appendiculatus
TGCATACAGTGGGAGGAGTGGTCAGCATCACTTGACGCTCTAGAACCTGCCACGTCCCTATACTTCACCCGTGCAAGGCCTACGCGCTCATTTCCTTTTACTTTACGATTAACCTCCAGAGGAAGGAGTCATGGCGCACTTTTACCTGAGAGCCATTGTGAGTTTCGCAGCAGGGAAAGCAAGCAGTAATAAGTACGATAAAAAAAAAACATAACAAGGAAATAGCGATAAATATTTTCCGGCGCAACTGTTTCTCTTCGCATTTTTCCAAGAACTCCGCGTTGCGGTTGACGACCGAGCTCGACGACCAAGGACCCCGCATTTATAGGGCAAGCCCCCCGGCAACACCAGCTGCGGTGTATGACGCGCCTATCGTGCTGGGGCTCAGAGAAAAAAGTTGAACCCGATTGTTTTGGTATGATGGATCGTTTATCGTACCCCTGTTGTAATTGTCTTTCTTTTTGCGCCCTCTTTCTGTTTTGCAGCTGCTTAAGCCTTGACGTAGCCTTGAATTTGTGCTGACGGTATTTTGTTTTCCGACACGGCGGTGCATATTATTATTATTTATTTACTTCTGCGTGCTAAATTCCGGCCGGGAATATTTCTGGAATGGAAGTCACGTCATTTATAAAATGCCGAACAAAAACATCCAATGGCAATGAACGAACATCTCCAGGCAAAGCATTCCAACGTTCTGTTGTTAAGTAACAAATAAAAAAAAGGTGATCGTACACACGACGGTTCTAGGTTGAAACGTTAAAGTGTTTAGGCTGTGAGTGCAAGGAGCAAGGTAACGCTCAGCAAACCTAATCTATTTATACAAGCAGGTGATTAGTCAGCTAGGGTAGAATCTCACTGTGCAGACGCGTTAACAGACGTGTTACGTACAGACTAGATAGGTTAGGTTGTACGTTAAAGGTCCCTGTCATATATACGACAGACAGACCGTAGAACTTTCTTTTGTGTGGTTTTGTTATCATCATAAGTCTAAGAAGAGTTCCACAGTACAGCTTTATAATGAAGGATAGCGCGGATCAGTGTTTTGTATAATGATTTTTAGTGAAAAACGCGAAAAGTTCACTGGGGATAGCCAAGCCTTTTTTAGGCACCTTTTGCGTATGCTAGAAATTATATTCTTTGGTATTAATTCATTTACGTAAAGCGGAAAGGGAAGCGGGCCGAGCACAGCACCCTGCGGTTTGTCACATGAGACGTGAGCAACTGAACAGCGCGCACGTTGACGGCAATTGGTAAAAAAAGCTGCATTTCCCGTCAACAAGTTTATGACTATTAATAATGAGGCTGATATTGTGTATAGCACTGTTTAGGGTGAATAGTATGAATGATATGGTGTTCCCGCGTGGTTCACTGCGCATTCAGGAAGGAGGTGTCACGGCTGCTTGTGAAGTTTTTAAACGTTACAGACCACGTATGTGACTGGTGACGAGTGACGTTGATATTGGAGTGTCGTGCGGTGATATGGGGGCCCCGGTACAACACCGGTAAGCGGGATAGCTGATTGGCCACCGGTATCTGCATTGTGACGTCGCGCTGCGCGCGCTTCCTCGGTAGCCTGCACGCGCTTCGCTTTACAAAACAAAAAAAGTACATATTTTCAACGGAACCTTAAATAGTCCGCAAAACTAGAGATGAACTTCACAATGGCGGCAAATCGGGCTAGTTGGTTGCTCATGATCATGCGGGCTCTTGCAGCTATGTTCCTTCTGACTCTTGCCGAACAGTATCGTTCATTGCGGTCAGCGCTCGTTTGTCTTTCTGTGTTCGTCCGTTGTTTTTGTGCTGCTATTTTACGATCTTGAACAAACAACTAGCCCGATTTACCGCCATTGTGAAGAACCTGAAACGGCAAAAACAGGGCGGGGCAATTGCCTGCAAATCTCGCAAGGCCACATTCACAGGCAACCTAGCGACGTCCATATAGGGTGAACAACAATGTCCATTGTATTGGAAAAATCTGTTGAAATTGCGTCAACCTATATGACGTGGTATAATTTTTCAGCAATGTAGTGAATGGATTGGCGGCCGAATCTGTTAAAATCTTAAATGACGATGAGATTGCAGAAGAGAAATTTACACGCTCAGCGCACACGACAACACCGAAAATGAATGGCCACTGGAAGTGTCGTGTCAAATAGAAAGAGTGTTCATTGCGTAAAAGAGTAAACACGTAATCGGACCATAACACCAACGCCGACGACAACGCCGCGTCAACAATATAATCACTTTATATAGACTCACTAAACGCGTCACGAGTTGTCACCCGAAAGGCCACGAGAGGACACGCATGAAAGCTGGGGCTAGGCCTATGCGAACAGGAATACTTATTAAATATCTCCATGGTAAAGCCGCATTCTGCTTATACAAGAAGCTTTACTCGAGTTAACCTTTCTATGGTAGGAAAGGAACCCTGTACTGAAGTAGGCGCTGACTTTCATGCGATGTTTTTCTAATAAGATCAGAATTCGCACATCTTGTTCGTGCTTGTCCACGTGAGCTACGTGTGCTCTATAGAAATACGCCGCTCAGCTTACACCTTACGCATGTCAAGTGTGACTGCTGACAGCGGCTGGTATTAACGGACGCAAAGGCAAACGTTGCCTATGTAGAAGGTATTAGAGAAAGGAGTATATAAGGTCTTGCGGAGGCTGCAGTGCAGAAATGAAAGTCGAGTGCGGAATCTCTGTTATGGAACTACAAGCGCAAGGCCAGCTGGTTGGCCAGTAAATGCTAATTGTCATAAGCACAATGCCAGAGAAGCCAACGTCCAAACGAATGCATGACACCTTCCTTCATCGTGCAGTGCAAATTGAGAAGACCGGGTCTGAGGGGATCAGTAAAATGCAGCGAGCTGCTTGTATTTACGTTGCCCCCGTGCAGCTGCTGTAAGCAGGAAATGCTAAATAAGGCTTGAAAAGGCCAGACCAAGGAACACGTTATAGTAAGCATGCTCTGCTAAACAGTGACAGATCGTTAGCCTCTATTATTAGTAAAAAGAGTCAGCAGAAACGAGATGCTAAATGTTAAGCACCTGCGCAAGAAAGGACGTGACGTGTGCAAAAACAGAAAGGGCGGTGCGCTCCCCGCAACCTTTCGACGTGACAGCGCAGTCACAGAAGCGGCATGAGAAAGAGCGTGAAAGAAATGTAGATTTTTTTTTCTCTGCTAAAAGATGAGGTTAATCAGCCACGACATACGTCACTTCTTTCTTGCTTTCAATCAACGGGAACGTCATGAACGAGTTCTTAGATACCCAGGTTCTTCTCGACGTATCCTGGACGCTTGATATTTGAGGTTGAGTCCCCATCAATTTGACGTACTAGGGTGACGACAGGCGCCGTTTCTACAGAACGCGCTTGAAGTTAACTTTTCATTTCGAAAGACCGACGATTTCGTTACGGAGTAGAAGGTGACACTGTCGGGTTTGAGATTGCAGAACGTGAAGTTCAGCACATAAATAGGCAGGATTGCATAAAGAATGCATGTCTAGGTTTAACTTCATCAAGCCCGTTTGCCGGTCACAGGCCCGTGATAATGAATGTGAAGCCACATGATCTGCAGTGTCTGTGGCTCACTCGCCGTGGGAGGCGTTGAGCTGCTGCAACCTCGAGGGCGTGGGTTCTCTACCCGAGCTCGGCGGCCGTGTTTCGATGGGCGTGAAATGCAGAGACACCCGTGTTCTTACATTAAGGTGGACTTTAAGTAACCCCAGGAGTTAAAAAATAATAATAATTCAGAATACCCCAATAAAGTGGGCCTCATGATCATACCGCTATCGGCACGTTAAACCACAGATCTTCTTTCATTGTTTTTTGCTGTTTCATTGTCTATCATTGTTTTTACTGGCTGAGAGGTGGTATACATTTGCTGAAACGCGAGTAACTTTCTTTATGAGTAGCGTATGGGAAACTTCTTTGCAATTCTCCAGAATTTTCAACGTCACAAGAAGCTCGATTGGCTGCCAGTAAAGCAGTTAGCTTGATATATGCACGGGCAACGTGGTAGTTACTATCGAAAGATGTTCTCGTTGCTTCGCATATAGTATCCCTCAGTTTCTACAAAAAAGGTTAGTCGCGTAGTTTTCTTTCTTTCTTTCTTTCTACAGTCGGTAAACGTGTATCGCTCAGTCAGCTTTTTTCTGTTGAATCTATGAGTAAAACCTGCGTCAGCTTCTTCGCACTCTCCGTAAAGGCCTTAATTGAAAATTCAGAGCGCTCATTTGGGGCCGGTGTCGGCTGCGCAGTGCGAGGGGTGACTTGAAGGGCGAACAATGCCGGAATAGCAAATGACGTAGTTAATGCCGACAGAATAAATCGAAGTTTCTGTATGTCAGAAAAAGGATTTCCGACATTTGAAACGAGCGGTCACGCCTCTATGCTGCAATAGCTCACCATGCAGCCACAGCGGGTGGCTGGATGGCACTTACTTGAGGTTACCCTAACTCTTGGCAAAAACTGCATTGCACCGGCTTTCAAAATAAAAGTTTCTGCGTGTTCTACTAACTCTTTATAGCGCCATTTCAAGTGACGATAAAACACTAGACGTCAGACTATAGAGATTCGCAGATTTTTATGCGTGACGTCTTCTAGCTCAACAGTCAAGATGAGAACCGACAGATGGAAACACAAGGTGTGTAAATAGTTGAATGACAAGGAGAAAGTGCCTCAGACAGGCTGGCCGACGTTTGGATAGTAGGACTTATCAATAAGGTTGAAAGCTGGGCGAGTTGGTGACTGATCATTGTACCGATATGGTGAAGTAACTCAATTTAGACAGGGGACAGAGGACAAGAAGCAAGTGTCGTGTCCTTCTTGTCCTCTCTGTCCCTGTCTAAATTGCTCTACTTCACCATATAGGTACAATGTAGGACTTATATTTGTCGAAAGGTGCCTTGTCAACCTTGGCGTGTTAGTTCTAAGAGGGTTAGTGTTTATGTCACACTCCGTGGTGTCACGTGTCGCTGTTGGATTACCCAACAGAGTTCTGTTGCAACGGCGTTCTGTTGCATTACCCAACTGCAGCGACACGCGACAGGATTGCAACGCCAAGAATGACAAGGAATTCAAGTATGACAAGGAATCTTTTGACAAACATAGCTCTTCAAATCGAACCGTCGGCAAATCTATCTGAGGCACCTTCTCCTGCTCATTCAACCAATCTCTGAGGTCATGTTTCTCAATAAAGCTTAACTCACTCACTCACTCACTCACTCACTCACTCACTCACTCACTCACTCACTCACTCACTCACTCACTCACTCACTCACTCACTCACTCACTCACTCACTCACTCACTCCACTCACTCACTCACTCACTCACTCACTCACTCACTCACTCACTCACTCACTCACTCACTCACTCCACTCACTCACTCACTCACTCACTCACTCACTCACTCACTCACTCACTCACTCACTCACTCACTCACTCACTCACCTTAGCATTCCGCCTTAACCATTGCGCTATTGTTCTTAGTGTGAAGCTACTAACTTATCTATAAATTCCGAAATTAAGTCTTCCGGCGGGGAACATATTGGCAGGGTTCGGTACCATTCACTATTGAAAGCGACATAATTTCTCTCTGAAATTACAAGCTCCAGTATATAAAGAACCGGAACAGAGGCTAACGCAGGCCATATGTGGGGCTAACGCTATGCAATATTAAACCGACGTTGTCTAATGTTACATCTACATTGGTTCCGCATCCTGTGTTCCAAATATAGCGCAGCAGCAAAGTTGTTAGCCTCGGCTGAAAGTTTCCAGAACATGACGACGGCCGCGGTAACCTTTTAGTGCTGCTCGTGGCGTTCTCGGGAATACATTCTTTTTTTCTTCTTCTCTTTGGCTTCAATATTTATCGCGTGACGCTAAATACCTCCCACAGTTTTTTTCCTTCACCCACGTTTCTGCATTTCTCTTTCTTTTTATTCCTCGTTTACACGAGCCTACGCTACTATTAAAAAAAAAAACGGCAATTTTTTATCATCAAGTGTAATCTCCGAATGTCAACTCCATTCTAGCTGTTCCCACCCCCCATTCTCGGGAAGTAAATGATATGACGATTACGAAACAACAAAAGCACTTACGCTTTGAAAAGAGGCGCGGGTCACTTCTTTTTCTTTTTTAAATTTGTTGCGCGATTAGGGCGCCCTTGTAAGCCTTTTGCGCTCGCGGCGGTCGCCCGACAGTGCTTTCCCGTTGTGTGTACTACATGCGTGTGCGTGTGTTTGTGTGTTCGTGCGCGCGCGAACATACCTGCCTCGATGCACGTATGCGCTCGCTCTTGAAAGGTGTTCTTCGCCGCCGCTCCTTTCGAGCTGTGAAAGCAGCTGACGCTTGCTCGGAGCCGACGGCCTTCGCGGGAGTGAGTGCAAGGTTGGGTGCGAGGACGACCGTTAGACGGGAGCGGAAAATTCCCTTCTTCTCAGACGTCGTCGCCGCGCGTTGCAGACGCGCTAGACGTCGCGTAGCAGCGGCATGCGTGCTCTGGGAACAGGACGGAGCACCGATTGCTATTTACATGCATGCGAGTCAGTCAAGGCCTTACTGAACTTTTTGCATGGCAGTGGCCTATTGAATAGGCTATAGCGCCCTGCCCTCTTTTTTATTTTTTTATTTTTTATTCGCGCGTCTACTCTCCTCTTCACTTTCCTTTTCCATCTTTCTTTTCCCTTTGCCCCTCCCCTTAGTGCAGGGTAGCAAACCGGATGCTACACTTCTGGTTGACCTCCCTGCCTTTCTCTCTTTTTATTCTCTCTCTCTACATGCATGCGCTCACTATACTGCATACTTAAAGGGACGCTAAAGACCGGCGAGTCTGGTGGTTATGGCGCTCGACTGCTGACCCGAAGGTCGCGGGATCGAATCCCGCGGCCGCGGCGACCGCATTTCGACGAAGGTGAAATGCTAGAGGCCAGTGTGCCTTAGATTTCGGTGCACGTTAAATAACACCACGTGGTCGAAGTTTCCGGAGCACTCCACTGCGGCCGTCTCTCATAATCATATCGCGGTTCTGGGATGTAAAACCCCGAAAATTACGATTAAAGGGACACTAAAGAGAGAAAAAATGACCTCTTCGTGTAATAAGTTGCTCCTTCAAAACACGAATAACCACAGCCCTTGCCGCGAGAAGTCGCTTGGTAAGCGGGAAAAACGCGCAAAAAAGAAAAAAAAAGAAAAAAAAACGCAGGTGGCGACGCCACCTTGACGTTCGCGCACCTAAACTGCGATGACGTCCTAGATTTTGACGGCGTCTGCTGGGGGGCTTGCATAGTTCTTAATCGGTAAAAAAAATTAAAGTACAATGTCTCTCAAGGGGGTCAGAGATTCAACATACCAAATTTCAGAAAGGAAGGAACAGGAGAGAGAAGAAAGGCAGGGACGTTAACCAGTACCGGTGTGCTACCCAACACTGGGGAGAGGGATGGGGGGAGTTTGAGAGAGAGATAGAGAGGGAGAGACAGGGGGGAGAGCACACACGCACGAATAAAGTCACACACCTCACAGTCATGATAACGCCATATAGTCTATAACCACCGGTGCAAGTCTGATGTCTTCAAGAAGTTGAGCACTGCCTTCGCGTCGCCTTTACCCGCGGTGACCTCTCAGGATGACATTCCAGAATGGTTTTGTTAAAGCACAACAAAACCAACAACGCAATTTAGACCACCCAAGTGTTCTTTAACAAGCACCCAAGTCTAAGCGCACGGGCCTCAAGCATTTTGCCTCCGTCGAAATGAGGCGGCCGCGGCCGGGATTCGATCCCGCGGCCTTCGGGTCAGCAGTCGTGGCTCTCAGTCCAGAGCGTCGATTAAATAAATGACTATTCAGTTAGGTGATGCGACTATTTCTCGTCTTTTTTGACAGAACCGAATGTCTTGCGATTGTAGCATCCCTGCGTCTGCGACGCGCAGTGTTACACTTTTCTTCAGATGACGCCCGCCTTGACCACAGCCTGTGACGAACTGGACACCGAACATTCAATCATTTGTGTGTCACGTGTCTCTGCAAAGCGGTAACTTCAACCCTCCTCCGCCTCCTCTTTCAATTGCCTTTCTCAGTACAGGGCAGCCAACCAAGGCCAGCCTGATTAAACTCAGGTTCATTTACCTTAAACTCCCCTATTTCCACCTGTCTCGTTTGCCCCATAGAGTTTCATAATAATACAGTAGTTGGAAATCTGCCGCTGGCGTCTATGGGGGGCTGCAATGATTGGTGCTTTAGCCAGCAGGGCAATGATGGGTAGTACATGGATACGCCAAAGTTTCGTTCTTTCGGCTCCGTGTGGCTTTTGGAGTATTACAACTGGTAATTACTTTAACAAGTTCAGCAGTTCCACTTCACCACCTTGACCCTTTTAGGCTCACCAATCCAAATCAGCCTACGAGGTTCCACAACGAGCCATTATTCTATCCCGAAACAAAAGCCAAAACACAAGAATAAACGAAACCACAAGCGCGTTCGAAGCCGCAAGCACGAACAGTAGACAAATCCATGTACTGCCCATCATTCCTGTAGTGGCTGAGCGGTTGCAGCGCCACAGTCCCCCCCTCTTGTAAATATTGTAGGAAACTCTGTGGTTAGTCCAAGGCAAGGCGGAGGAATAGACCTTATTAAATGACAAGGCTTTATAGCTCAACGAATGCTTCCCTCACTTCGGGTAACCATAGTCCCCCGCTTCCTGTATTTCCCTCGGGTAACCAGCATAAGCCGCTAATTGAAGTTGTAGGCATACGCCTACAAAATCATGAGAGTCTTCCCTTTGGTCATCGGTTGATGGCGGGTCTTGAGGAGTTTTAAATTGCTTCTTGCATTCCCAGTACCATGAAGGTAGAGGGTGCCGACAACGTGCATAATGTGCTTCTTAGTTTCTTGGATAGGTACTTGGATACATCGCATGGTACAAATGTGGCCAGGTTCGCTGGATTGCTCATTTGTGTGGTCATCATCATGATCAGCCTGACTAAACCCACTGCAGGGGCAAAAGCCCCTCCCATGTTAACCCAATTAACCCGGTCTATTGCTTGCCGCGGTTGTAAGGTCATCATCATCATCCTCCAGAGTCAACCAGAGGCAAATGTAATTGGGCCAACGTTGCGCAGAGCGCGCAGCATCCCTAAGCAACGCGGTAGTGAATGAACTCGGCGCCGAATAGGTAGGCAGGTAGATCTTTTTCATTTACTCCTTCCTGGAACAAACGATCGAGGAGGAAGGAGAAGGGTTAGGGGGGCGTCGACAGAGAGGAAGAGGCGAGAGATGAACAACGACGTGGCGCTGGCGGCTCGCATCAGAAGCGCAGCAACCAGGAGGAGGAAACGAGCTGCGCACGTCGGCCGTCGCGTTCCGCATCAGCGGGCTGCGCACACACGTCGACGGCGCGCAGTTGAACGGCCCCGGCGCAGCACGGCGACAACGGGGTTGTTTGCAAGGTCGCTCTCTGGATGCGGGCGCATCACCCGCATTCATGCTCTCATGTGTGCGCGTACCGCACGGTAGCCTCACAGTTCGTTGACTTGGGAGTCTCTGGTGTGCGCGTGGGTGTTCGCTAAAGGTCATCAGTGTATTTGGTTTCTTGTAAGTTACGTTTTACTGCGATAGCAATTACATGGACGAATTTTTTGCCGTCGCCGTCATGTTCCGTATAAGTCGAAATCGATAACAAAGCCCCGCGAGTCTTATGTTCTATGTGCGAGTTAAAACGTGCCAGGGCTGCGATCACGGCCCAAGCAGAGATGAAACTGGTAGTCCCCGCCGCGCCAAAAGCGTATGGACGGAAGTGGGGGAGGGGGTGGTAAGCGAAGGGGTGCCCGTCATCCTACCAGCCGGACCACATGCATTTATGGGCCGCGATTAGCGGCTTCGTTTTGTTCGAGACATATGTAGCATAACGCTGAAACGAATTTTGCATAAACAATATTTCCAAATTTTGATCACAACAGTGAAACATTTTAGGCAATATATGTACCTCACTCTCTGTGTGCTGTTAGTCCGGCTTCGCTTTTTTCCTTTAATGCAACAAAAACGGCGCGCGTTGCTCTAGCATGCATTACCGAGGCATTCTCCGAAGCCCGAGCAAGCAAACTTTTCGCAAGAACAGAGTAGGTATAAAGTCGGGACGGCTGGAAACGAAACAGGACCCTGTAAAACCACAGCGCACACGCAACACTGACCCTGCTTTGCTGCGACGTCCTCTGGGCGCCTAGCGCTCTGCGTACACACGTAAACAAACAAAGGAACTCATAGGTCACTGAAGGCGGTCATCGTGGCCAGGCTATACGCCGGGGCGTAGGCCACAAACCGTGTGCGTATACACATACAGTGCGTCGTAACGCGTCCAGGACAGAATGGAGGCATTGTGCCCGAAGGCGACGGGCGGTCATAGGAGCGCGGACCTGGCACGTTCGTTCTACATGACAAAAAAACAAAAACATAAGAACAGGAACGGTAGACAGAGCGAAAACGACAGAGGGGGAAACAAGAAGGCTGCGTTGTATAGGTTACCCTCCCACGGACACCACAGAGTGACACGCGCGCGCGCTGGCCCCAACGCTTCGAGAAGCAGGAGTGGCGTTGTTTACGCCTCAGAGACCTCAGTCGTCAGCATGCAAAAGCTTCCCGTAAAGAACAACAGGTGTGTGCCACGTAGGCAGCCGGACGGCTTCGGTGAGGAGGTGACGGAGGCGGCCACGGCGTGCGAAGCCCCAAGGACGGCGTAAAGAAAGCCGCGTCGTGCCAGCCGCGGAGCTACGGACACGACGCCGAGCTGACCGACCAGGAAGCGGCCGTGGCTTCGCGTGCGCGGGCGTCACACGTCGCCGGAGAAGCGAGAGCGCTGAAGCGCTCGAGCGTGCCGTGCACGTCGCGGCGTTGGCGGCGTGGCGCACACTGGCGTGGTGTGTATATTGCCAAGTGGTCCGCCTCGGTGGAACAGTGGCTACGGTGCTCAGCTGCTGACCCGAAGGTCGCGGGTTCGATCCCGGCTGTGGCAGTCACATTTTCGATGGAGGCGAAATGCCAGAGGCCCATGTACCGTGCGATGTCTGTGTTTGTTAAAGAACACCAGATGGTCAAAATTTCCTGAGCCCTCCACTTATACAATATCTCATAATCATATCGTGATTTTGGGACGTAAAAACCCAGATATTATTCATAACCTTGCCAGCAAGACGATCAGCCTGTGTTAATCGAGCTCTTCAGTCGGTGCTTATGAAGTACCAGTCAGTAGGATAAGCGATATCTGAATAAGTTTAGACTGGTGCAACGTCGTTGCACATGAGAAAAAAAACAAGGACACGCCATTGTGTTTAGCCTTATGAAATTCGAAAGCATTTCAGAATTTTGGAACAAATGCCGATGGCGAGCAGCTAAAGGGACCTACCTACCTGTTGCCCAACGCACACGCAGAGGTCTGATCTGGCTTCCTACAACTGCCAACGCTAATTTTCGGTCCACTACCTCTCGAAACTCCATACAGCAGGAATTTTCGTCGGAGATCCAACAACTATGCACGGTTGGACAATAATGGTTACAATAACGCGGGAAGATAAAGTACCGCGAAAAGAGAGCACACTCACATACAACGAACAAAAAAGCTTGTCGGTGTCTCTGTGCGCTGCTCTGCGCGGAATCTCCGCTCACAGCCATAAAACGCGCCCTATATATGCTGAACTCGTTTCTTTCGTTAGACACAATCCAATGAAACCAACAGACAGTAAAGCTATAGGAAGCTATAAAATATGTTACCTCCATGTTTTAACTGTAGTATAGTAATTATGAGAAAAATGGAAAGGAATTAAAGAGGATGAAAAAATCAACCTGCCGCAGAGTAGGGACAGAAGTGTGCTGAAGTGCAAAGAGAACGGTTCGGCGATGCACCCGATGAACGTCCAGCATATCGCGTGAAGCGGCCTTCTAGAGAGCAACACTGTCACCGGACTCTTCCGCCACACAACTGCAGTTTCGAAAAAGATCGCCCGCCGAGAATCCACGCAGGGCGCATCCGCAAAAAGCGACGACACTTCCGCAGGTAGAAAGAGGATTTAACAAGCCCTGCGGGACGTTCAATTTTCGACTCGTACAATGCGGAAGCGGCACCGCACCAAGAAGGTTCACCGGAAGTGGGTCATGGTACTGCACTGACGGGACGGACCGTCACGGACGGGTCAGAGTAGTTACTGCAATGCGCGGTCTGTCACATCACTGCAAGGTTTGAGCGTCTGCGGGAGCAATAACCCAACAGACAAGAGAGGAGCGCCTGAATAACCCATTATCCGTAATTCCGGCGTCAGTAGACGCTATACGGCTGCAGAAAATTTACCGTTATTAAGGAACAAAACGCGTGGCCTCGGGGATCCGCAATTATAAAGTGGAGGCGCTGTTACGGCTCGGTGCAACGCGCGGCTATGCGCCGGCGTGAATAGACTCTCAGCGGCACATTATAAATGTATCCTACTGCGTGCGATGCGCTTGGAGAGTTTGCAATTACGTCGAAAAACGGTGCGTTTAACGCACGCTTATGTAAAGGGCTGACTGCACATGATAAGAGCATCGTTTTTCCTGCCAGGAAGCTCGACTGTCTGCGTAGTTTTTTTTTAAGCTTTCAGGATAATGTAACTGACGATTGAGGACATTGTGAGATTAAAGAACTTATATGGTAAGATAATTTTGATACGAACCCTCGAAATCACGCGCGTAATGTGTATGTGAACAAAGGCGTGCTGTAATGTGAACGCCATCTTTGCTCGCTGTGCTCTTCCTCCATCATTGCTCGCTGTGAGACGCATCGTGGATTATCCCGTTATCGTACGTATGCAGATGATCAACGCGAGTGTCACATATATGTATATGTCGCTTGCGTACCAAAATGAGTGAGGGAGGAATATTGCATTTTCTTTTTATATTTTGATAAGCTTCATTTAAGGAAAAGAGGCTAAACAAGACACACACACACATACCATTGAGCTGAAGCACTGCTTGTTTCACAGTCAGCGAAATAGGCGAGCACAAACAGGCTACGAGGAAATAAATGCGCAATAGCTGAGAACGTGGAAAATGTGCTGGAATATTAATTCGTTTGCTACCCTCTATTGAAACAAAAAACGCTGACGCTAAATCGATCTATAGGCTTTTTCATAACTGCTTTAAGAAATTCTCCCTTATTCCTCTCCCAATTTGTACAGCAGAAAATTGCACCTGGTCTAATTTACCTTCCTGCCTTTCCTGTATTCATTTTCTCTCTCTTAGATTTTTGTGATAGCGCTAAGAATATCGTTCTACAACTTTTTTTTGTTTGAAGTAATGACATTATACTCCCGTTCCTCACCATCCTTTTCAATTTATGACGAGAACAGAGACGTCAATGACGTCATTGTCACGTGACCTATTATCGCGACACATGTGCACGCTTGGGACACTTCGGACATTTTATCGCGGTAAGATTTATATTAACATCAACATAACGGCTCTGTCGGGCTTTGTCGGGCTCTGTGAATGTCCGTAAGGTCTCACGGATAATCCCTGAAGTCCAGAGGCAGTGATAGACGGCACACGTATTTCTTTTCTCAAATCACGGCCTCCGAGATCTTCGCACATGCACTCCATGGTGGATGATAACGGAGGCCACGGCCTTTCTAGCGGACGAAGCATTTCCAAATGATAAGGCAGACGAGAAACAGGCTAACGCGGATATCAGACCAGCGTCCTCTTCGATAAGATTTAAGGACACTAACTAGAAAAACAAGACCAGCTATATTGGTTAACTGTACGCTTCTACAGCACCGACATACTCTAAAAAGAGCTTTTTTTTTCTTCAATAAACCACGCAAGAACAAGAAAACGCGCGCGGAAAAGCTCCTTTAAGGCTCCCGCACAAAATCTGTGCGCTTTTTATTCCGGAAATATGAAATAAAGGCTGCATTAAAGCAGTCCAGCGTTGAAGGTGCGCTCAGAATTACATTGCGCTCAAATCGACGCAAATATGTCACAACACTCTTCGAAATTCGTGCCGTCCCATTAGCGTAGTGGCCGGCGCATGGGATTCAGCTCGAAATTAAAAATCTCTTTTAAAAGCCGAATGCGTCTTCTCTTTTATTTTTTTTATTTTTTATTTCATCTGGCAGTGCTGCTCCTGCCAGTAAAATAACGAGAGTCGAGTTTTCAAATGACCTTTTGTCAGTTTCAAGAAATTTCCCGCTCCTCTTTGTTTTCTCCAAATGAAAACAGAGTCAGTACTTTTTTTTTTTTTAACTCATGCGCTATTCTACTACACACCGCCATTTCTGTAGTGCTCTTCTTCGCACAGCAACTTCTCTCCATGCAAGTGTCCTGAATAAGAGCCGCTCGTTTTCCTAACGAACCAACGCGGAACCGTAAGCAACGGACGCAGATGTCTGAGAAGCTTCCATTCGGATCCCTCCATTCGGCATTCCCATTTTCCTCGTTTTAATATTTTCCGAATCGGATAAAAACTTCGTTCCACAAAGAGAGCGAAGCAGCAACGTACACACGTACGGACACGAGACTACACGCTAACGATCTTGTAGCTTTGCAACTGCCGGTTGTTAAGCGTGAATAACGGCGCTGTTTTTACAAAAAAAGAAAAAAAAAAGAAAAAAGAAAACTAGGTACCTCGTTAAATTAACGGCAGTCATTTTTCTTCTCCCGAATGAACTCAGAAAACTTTATGTAGCGAAGTAAAGAATTTTCTTCCCAGAAGCTGTTTTTCCTCGGCTTTATGTTCGCTCCCTAATGCTTTTCTAATCGAAGTCGTTTATAATAGCCATGTCGTCGCTTTAACAAAATACAGTACGTATCGATCATTTTGCTGCGGTTTGGGCGTATTCAGCGAGGTTTGTGTGCGGGTACTATAAACTCGCGAAGAAAAGACGGCTCACTGTAAGAGACGGCGTACAAAAAAGCGCCTCATGGGCGCGTTGCAATTTACGGCCTGCGGAAGAGTGCAGGGTGCTCTTCCCCGCAATACACTCGCGCCGAGAGCATCGTTAAAAATGGCGATATTTTTTTACAGGAAGCGGCTGCGCGGTTCCCGAGTTTGCGCACTTAATACTGTACTGCAACTATATTAGAATAAACGGGGGAGGGGGGGGTAGAGGGGGGGATAAAGGAGCAACGCAGTGGCTGCGCGTTAATTAAGGTTTTAACCGCACGTGGGCCGATGTAATTTTGGTGAATGCGCATTCCGGAAAACGTAAGCTTAAAACCGTAAAAATAATAAAAAAAAATGGATCCTTCCAATTAGGTGAGTTTTGAGAAATCTCAAGACGCAAGCGCAAACATCTCGTTTCAGAAAGATGGAATAAAATATAATAGAGGTGTTCCGTGCATGAGCTGCGTGCACGTACGGATCTTTTGACTAGATGAGAATTTTTGAAGAGAATTCCTTAACTTGTCTAACCAGGAAATTAACAATAGGTGTCCTAACACGCTGCGCCATGTACTTCATTGTTCACTACTACTACTACTACTACTACTACTACTACTACTACTACTACTACTACTACTACTACTACTACTACTACTACAACCACGACAAGTACACCACTTGCTTAAGCAAGTGGTGTACATTGTCGTGGTTGTAGTAGTACAATTACAAATACTACTGCTACAACTAAGACTACTACTACTATTACTATTACGCTAAGAGAAGCAATGACTACTACTAAAACTGTGAATAAGCAGTGAGATCAGCACATAGGGTGTCACGCATATCGGTCCACTTGCTTTACTTGCTAACCGACTATTACTACTACACATTAAAACATCAACTACTGCTACTACTTCTACTACTACTACTACTACTACTACTACTACTACTACTAGTAGTAGTAGTAGTAGTAGTAGTAGTAGTAGTAGTAGTAGTAGTAGTAGTGGTGGTGGTGGTGGTGGTGGTGGTGGTGGTAATAGTAGTAGTACTCGCAGTCATAGTAGTCAACGTTTATAAAGTATCTATAAACGTTGGTAGTAGTAGTTGTAGTAGTAGTAATAGAACTAATCTAAGTGCAGCAACGACTGCTTCTACAACTCAGCTCATACGATCACGTGCATCGGCAACAACGATGTCAACACGATATCCGTCGCATGTATCTGCGACGATCGCTTTGCTGCGCGGTTAGTTGCTCTTAACTAGACCTAGCCTTTTTGTTTCCTGTTTTCTTTTTTGTCCTTCCGTCTATCCGTACATTCAGCGTATAGGAGCAGGCTCGTTTTTCAAGCCCGCGTTAAGATCAGTTAGCGCTCGCTTAATTGGCTGGGATAACCTTCGCCCAGCAACCTTGCAACGTCTTCTTCCCGTTAATATACAACGCTGACCCGCTTTCGCTAATCCTGGTGTGCAAGTCCTTCGTTTATCTGCGCCAGTAACCTCCTCCCGCCCTTCTTATAAGAAAAAAAAGGAACTGCGAAGGCCCACGGTATACGCGCACCGGCAAACCGCTGGCGTGCCTTTATAAGCGTGAGTGATTGCGCGTGGTATCGCGTGCGAGAAAGCGCAGTTGTAACGAGAACACTGCAGCGCGCTCCTTGGGTCTCAATGGGGAACGTACAGGCGGCCAAATCTTTCACTAGCGTGCGCGAGAGGCAGTTTTCTGTGTGTACCTTAGTTAAGTTCGGAAAATGGTTTGGTCATAAGTGCATGCCCACAAAGCAATTTTTTGCAACTTCGTTCCATCTTATGAAGCGGACACAAATGAATGTCGCTGCTGCGCACGCTAGTTAAAGATTTGGGCGGTTGTACATACGTCTACGAGTCGTCTGCAAAGGAACCTCTATTAGACGTCTGCAAAGAGACGTCCGCGAGCCGTCCATAAAGATACGTTCATAAGACAGAACGTTTGTAACTCGGTCACGAGGACAGTTTTGAACTCGCCGTCTAAAGAACGTTCATAACAAAAGAAAAAAGAAGAAGAAAAGAAATCTCAGTCTCCCTCCCGCTTCACCAAGCGGGAACTTTTCGCACGCACCTTCGGGGTAGCGTTCATTTACAAACTTTCCATCGCCAAGGACTTCCGTATAGAAGAAACGCCCCTTGCTATTGTACGTTGTTTCCGCAAAGTCATCCTCTGGAACTTAGCGCAAAGTAAACTTCCCAGTTCTTTCAGACAAGAGCTCGTTCGATAGCTGGACACAGCTTCGGTCCGCTCTTCATTCTAAGCCTGCTGCCTGCGCATATCGCAACTTCGATAACGAAGCTCGTAGCCGCGTCGCTTTCCCTTTCGAGACAATGCGTGGTGGCGGCATCGTTTCGGTGAGTCACTTGTCGGTGTACACACACGATACCTCCATATACGCCCGCATTTTATATGCACGCGCGCTGAGATAGAAGAAAAAAGGAAGGAGACGCGGAGATGGCGAGATCGTTCCAGTGAGTACTTGCACCTGACCCCATTCGCAAGCAGCTATCCCTGAATACGCGGGCGCATGCGCAGTCGTGCATGCACGGTCTTGTCCCGTGCTTACGCCCGTCCGCGTCTTTGAGAAAATGACCCGGACAAGAGGAAGAAGAAGAAGACAAAGAGGCGTGGTTGAGCTTCGGACGAGAGGCATCGCCGTTCTCCACGCCAACGAATAATGTCCAACGTCAACGGCATCTCTAGAACACAGGCGAATGCATCTGACATGCACGCGAAGTCGGCGTGTCTGATTTATCATAGTGTATTATAGAGTGTCCAGCTCTCATTCGCGAAGACTTACAAAATTAAAGCTAAATACCCCTGAATGGGAACTGTCCAAGATACGCGTACCGCTATACTACATATGAGGCCGGCGTGGCGGTGGCGTTGTTGTCACATTGTGATTCAAGACGATAATACGTATACATTCATGAATCATCTCGAGCCGAATTCACAAAACTTTCTTTTGTAACTGCCCTCTGTCACTGGTCAGCTGCATTTGCGAATGATATATCCCGCATGGGGATTGGCTAACATTTTTCTATTACGAACAATACTAGCGTAAGTGATTTTCTTGTGAATATGGGCCAATGTCTTTTATCCTTGTGCTGCGTCTTGACTGTGTTTTGCCTTGTTGGTGTTGAATCCTAGTTGAGTCCAAAGTGGCTTTTGGTTTCACGCGAAATTGGTGAAGACAGGGATCATTCTGGGCGAATAGGAGCAAATGTATTGTTGTTCCAAGAACAGCTAAAAAAAACGCTTATTCATTGTTTTACACGCGAGCATTGAAACATGCCGCAGAAGGGCAGAACACAGAGCTAATTAATCCAGGTTCCCGACACTAAGATATTGTTTAAGACTGTTTGGTGGCGCTGCTATCACCTTGCTCGGGTGAAGAACGTGATTGAAGGACAATGAGGACATATATGCGCCGACTGAGGACATATATGCGCTAACTAATAACTGATACTGGGTGCTTGTGGGCACTTCTATGTAGACTTTTTTGCGCTCTCTCTTTCTCTCTCATCAGTTACCTGTCAAGGGCATATTAATTTTGCGCGTCCAATGCGAAGGACTCAGCCATGTTTCATGGTAATCATTGGCAGCGGGTGCGTAGTCACGTGGTAGTTTTCATAGTTCGTGGACTAGTTCTCGCTCCTCGCCGGAACAAAAAAAAAAGTAACCAACAAAACCTCTGAAATGAGCAAAGTGCTGGGACCGTGGCCACACCCTGACCTTTAAAGACACGCTGTGAGCTCTCGTGATTTTTTAATAGACAAAACATTAATGAGCTGTTCATAATTGGCATTACTACTTTTCATCATCATACTGTGCCGTTAATGGACATATCTCAGAGTCACTGTACATGTAAGTGCATGAAAACTATCTGTACGGACTCTATCCGCAGTAATCTGTGTGACCACCCTGAATGCAGTGCACTCTGCCCCTACTGGTATTCTTTATACGCAAGAGATCGTATATGTACTCAGTGCTTCTGATTATCTTTCCTTTATTTCTTATTCTTTTATTCTTCCTTACTTTCCTGTTTTTCAATATCAATATCCTGATGGTATAGCCGACTCTAACGTATAGCCTACCTCCCCATGTTTTCATATATAAATAAAAAAAATCTCATATTTATGTATCATATTCGTTATCTCGTATTTATTCGTGCTCTTACAATCATCTGCAACTACCTCACCGACCTCTGAACGATCAGATGAACAATAAAAAAAAAGATTTGGCAATTGTTTACAAACAGCTAGATGTAGGTCTTGAACTAATATAGAACACCGTTGCTTCTCAAAGAGGCTCAGAACAACATACCTATACACTTAACCTTGTTCACGTAGAGTGATCGGTAATGTTTGTTTTTTTCTTCTTTTTTGTTTCTTTTTTTCGCGCGAAAGCGGCCACACCCTGTACGTACAAGAGCCACTACAGATTCTGCAAAACGGCTGCGACATCGGCTGCACTAGCCGACACCGATAGCTGTACAAGATCGAAAGTGAACGCGCCAAGCCGGAGCAGCCAGTGGCCCGACAAAAAACTTTCCTCTTGCCTAATCGCCTCCGTTCGAAGCATCGCCTCACGTACGCGGACAAAGCCGTAAGAGGGCGGCACCATAGCACAGCGTATACGTACTACGTGACGCGCATGCGTATAGACCTCACCGCAACTCGAATGGCTCGTAAAAGCGCCTCCAATTAAGCGTGGAAGCTTCGGGCGAGCGTGACTAATGATAAAAGTGCAGTATGGTATACAGGAACTAACTTTATTCGTCGTTACTTTTTTGTGCGTGTGCGTGAGCCACCCTGAAACAATACAGCGCGCGAAGATACGAGATGAGACGACGCAGACTGCGCGACTATGGTACGAGAGGGCAAAAAATAGATCGGCTAGCGATTGAAGGCGCTTCGGCTAAACGGTTTTCCCACGCGCCGGTGTGACCCACTAAGAGCGACAAGACGGACGACATGACTTTCTCCAGCCGGGTCGGATCGTTAAAAAGGCTCGAAGAGTCTTTATACATGTTGGCTCCTTCTTCTATCACTGACCTTTTTTTTTTTTTAATATGTACAGTGCGCCCTTGATGCGTTTCACCTGGATACATAACATGGTCGCCGAAAAGGAAAAAAAAACAGGAAAGAAGGATAGACGAAGCTCAGAACAGATCGAAAGACTGAGCACACGTATGCGTGCAGCTCTTCCCGTGTTCGGTGAGCGCAAGACGGTGTAGCCAATTTGTGCTCAGGCCACCCGCATTTTTAATCTTTAGGAGATGAGGTGGTGTGCGTGGCAACCTTTCGTTTAACCCAGCCGGGATATCTTTATTATTTTTTTTATTTATCTAGGTCTTAGAAACGCGGGGCATAATCGATCTGGTACAGTGACGGCTGTAACCTAAGAGTGGGACAGCGTTCAAAAGAAGTACACCTTCTACGTAGAAACTTTGATGTCCTTCCCGCAGATTAGGTTGCTATTAACTTTATACCAGTGACATATGCAGTGGCATCGCCTGTACATGGTAATTCAGGAGGAGCTCAGTTTGTACGATTAACGCGCGTGCTCTATGTAGTTGGTAACGCGCGTTCTAAAGAACAAGAAAACGGCAACGAAGTTGCAGGTCGTAGCTATACATTCACTGTTTCAGAAACCCATCTAGCCATAAGCGATAAAGCAGTGTGCTAGATGTGCAGGGGTGTGGCATTCACGAAATCCTATTCCTTCCGCATTGAAATGGCCGACAAGGCTCTTTGCGATGCCTGTCGTTGCGAGGAGACGCTATATCCTGTGTGACTGTCCGGTATATAGTGTTCAGAGACAGTCACTGTCGTCCGTTCTAGCTCACCTTGACTATCGACAAATGTCCGTTGAAACTATTCTTACATGTTGCCGACAGAGGACATCGCGCTGAAGGCGACGAAGGCACCTCGAGGTTTTTAAGAAAAACGGACTTGTACAAGCGACTGGGACAGTGATGTCGCGTACCACGCCAGAGTGATGGACTGTGACTGAATGTGTGTGTGTGTGTGTGTGTGCTGTGTTATGTGCTGTCTTTCTATTTTCACTCTTTGCTCTCCATCTTTCAATCTCCCCCCATCCAGTTCACGTGTGTAAGGCAGCAAGGCAGTTGTACTTGTCTGGTTAATCTCCCTGCCTTTCCTTCTCTAGAACTTCTCTTCTTCAGAAACCAGCGCTCTTTTTTCTAACACTGCCCCATTTTTTTCCTGTGTTCGCACGCTGTGACATTCGCCATCATGAATTCAGAAACACAACACAAGTTCATATGTAATCCACTGCTGACTTGGGTTCTTTCATTTACTTTCCCACGACGTCCTTTGTATATGACACTCTGACAGGCAAGTACGATAGATATGTTTAAACTTCGCGCTGGTAAAATACGCGTAATCTATGCATTTCTCTGTCATGGCTAGGGCCGCTATATCTGTGCGGAGCGGTGCGTGGGAGCCCTGAAATACCAAATCGTTGCAAACAGAGTGAAATATATGCTGCTTAACGCTGGTGGGAGTTTAATAACTGAAAGTTTCCCCAAACGCACCCCTTTGAAGAGACAAATAAGCAAGCGCAGAATTAGTGAAATATCATCTGTCCTGTCTAAGTCGTGCGCTAGCTAAACAAGCGAGAACTAACCAATCAGCCACCAGCAACTGCTTTTATACGCAAAATAAAGTTTCAGTACAATGGCATTCGCAGGTAGCCGTGTCTGTTTCTCGAAATATCTGAGTCGCAAACGTGAGTCGCATCGAGGCATATTATGACCCCGCGATACCAACAACGTCTTGAGTTGCCGTGATGGCTCCGATATTCTTCTGGGGCCAATGCCGTGAAGAGGAGCTGACGACGCCGGCCGTCTCTTGACGCTTGCCCTTGACGTCTACACCTCATTGAATCACGTGACACTATATTAAATGCGAATGCATTTCATAGTCGGGCTATGTCAGGCATCCGGCGTTGTCCGGCGTTGTCCGGCTTTGTCCTGCGTTGTCCAGCGTTGTCCAGCGTTGTCCGCGGAGGAGGAGCAGGAGGATAGGTTGAGGAGGTAAGCGCCGGCAGGTGTTAGATGTGAAGCATCTTATGGCGAAGCTTAATCCGGTGGTGGTGGTGGGCGGCGTGACCACCCATACTGCGCATGCGCAAGCCCTTTAAAAAAAATGCCCCCACCTCCCCGAAGGGAATCGTGAGGAAATGCGAATGCATTTCGCGCGCGCTTCACTCCATTTATATATGGTGGTTGTGGTTCGAAGAAGGAAAAGGCGCCTAATTTCTGCAACCCGGTCGGGAGCACGGCGCAGCACCTGTTTTTTTTTTTTTGCTTTTGTTCTGTTTTTTCTTTTTTATTAATTTTTTTTATTCTTTTTGTTCTTTTTTCCTTTTTTTCTTTTTTTAATTTTTTTAAATTTTTTTTCATATATAGCTCCGCCGAGCTCCCGCGATGCGAGCGCCCTCACACACTTGAAATGCATTCGCATTTAAAACTGGAGATGCGTAAAGCACGCAGCGATGGAGCGGTGTTTCCTACTGGAACATGCCAATCGCTGTTAATGGGCAATGAGAGACAGAAGACTCCGACTGGACACAGAGACCCGCAGTCGGCTTTTAGTTAACGCGCACGCTGCGAATTTTTATTGTTCAACAACGCACAGGAGATATCTCCCGCCGGCACCACTTTGGAGGTCAAGATCCATTGCCATATATACGGGATGGACAGTGAACGGTTGTGCAGCGCGAGCAGTCGGTTTTTTCAACCAAGAAACTCGCTAGCAGACGCTGCCTGCGTCGGCGTCGCGTGGCGAGAGAGGGGGGGTAGCGTAGGAGAGGAGAGAGAGGGGGGACGCGCATGCGCAGTGGGGGGTGTGGACGCTGTGGGCAGGGATGCCTAGAGGAGGGAGGGGGGAGCGTATTAGAGGAGAGAGAGGGGGACGCGCATGCGCAGTGGGAGCGCGGGGAGGGGGATGCCTAGAGGAGAGAGAGGGGGGAGCGTAGGAGGGGAGAGGAGGGGGGGCGCATGCGCAGTGAGGGTGTGGTTGCCGCGGGGAGGGATGCCTAGAGGAGAGGGAGAGAGGAGGTTTTTTTATTTATATTTTTTAAAGGGCTTGCGCATGCGCAGTATGGGTGGTCACGCCGCCCACCACCACCACCGGATTAAGCTTCGCCATAAGATGCTTCACATCTAACACCTGCCGGCGCTTACCTCCTCAACCTATCCTCCTCCTCCTCCTCCGCGGACAACGCTGGACAACGCTGGACAACGCCGGATGCCTGACATAGCCTGACTATGAAATGCATTCGCATTTAAAAAACCTCCTCTCTCTCCCTCTCTCTCTCCTCTAGGCATCCCTCCCCGCGGCAACCACACCCTCACTGCGCATGCGCCCCCCCCCTCCCTCTCTCCCCCTCCTACGCTCCCCCCTCTCTCCTCTAGGCATCCCTCCCCGCGCTCCCACTGCGCATGCGCGTCCCCCCTCTCTCTCCTCTAATACGCTCCCCCCTCCCTCCTCTAGGCATCCCTGCCCACAGCGTCCACACCCCCACTGCGCATGCGCGTCCCCCCCTCTCTCTCCTCTCCTACGCTACCCCCCTCTCTCGCCACGCGACGCCGACGCAGGCAGCGTCTGCTAGCGAGTTTCTTGGTTGAAAAAACCGACTGCTCGCGCTGCACAACCGTTCACTGTCCATCCCGTATATATGGCAATGGATCTTGACCTCCAAAGTGGTGCCGGTGGGAGATTTCTCCTGCGAGTTGTTGAACAATAAAAATTCGCAGCGTGCGCGTCAACTAAAAGCCGACTGCGGGTCTCTGTGTCCAGTCGGAGTCTTCTGTCTCTCATTGCCCATTAGCAGCGATTGGCATGTTCCAGTAGGAAACACCGCTCCATCGCTGCGTGCTTTACGCATCTCCAGTTTTAAATGCGAATGCATTTCAAGTGTGTGAGGGCGCTCGCATCGCGGGAGCTCGGCGGAGCTATATATGAAAAAAAATTTAAAAAAAATTAAAAAAAAAGAAAAAAAAAGGAAAAAAGAACAAAAAGAATAAAAAAATAAATAAAAAAAGAAAAAACAGAACAAAAGCAAAAAAAAAACAGGCGCTGCGCCGTGCTCCCGACCGGGCTGCAGAAATTAGGCGCCTTTTCCTTCTTCGAACCACAACCACCATATATAAATGGAGTGAAGCGCGCGCGAAATGCATTCGCATTTCCTCACGATTCCCTTCGGGGAGGTGGGGGGCATTTTTTTTTGTGTGTGTATGTATGTATGTATGTATGTATGTATGTATGTATGTATGTATGTATGTATGTATGTATGTATGTATGTATGTATGTATGTATGTATGTATGTATGTATGTATGTATGTGTCTGTCTGTCTGTCTGTCTGTCTCTGTGCATGTTGGTGTTTGTGTGTTGAAACTATTCTTACATGTTGCAGGTCTTAGAAACGCGGGACATAATCGATCTGGTACAGTGACGGCTGTAACCTAAGAGTGGGACAGCGTCAAAAGAAGTACACCTTCCACGTAGAAACTTTTATGTCGTTCCCGCAGATTAGGTTGCTATTAACTTTATACCAGTGACATATACAGTGGCATTGCCTGTACATGGGAATTCAGGAAGGGCTCAGTTTGTACGATTAACGAGCGTGCTCTCGGTAGTTAGTAACGCGCGTTCTAAAGAACAAGAAAACGGCAACGAAATTGCAGGTCGTAGCTACATTCACTATTTCAGAAACCCATCTAGCCATAAGCGATAAAGCAGTGTGCTAGATGAGCAGGGGTATGACATTCACGAAATCCTATTCCTTCCGCATTGAAATGGTCGACAAGGCTCTTTGCGATGCCTGTCGTTGCGAGGAGACGCTATAATCTGTGTGATTGTCCGGTACATAGTGTTCAGAGACGGTCACTGCCGTCCGTAATAGCGCACCTTGACAATAGACAAATGCCAGTTGAAACTATTCTTACCTGTTGCCGACAGAGGACATCGCAGCTGAAGGCGACGAAGGCACCACGAAGGTTTTTAAGAAAAACGGACTTGTACAAGTGACTGTGACAGTGATGTCGCGTACCCCGCCCGAGTGATGGACTGTATAACTGACTGCGTGTGTGTGTGCCGTGTTATGTGCTGTCTTTCTCTCTCTTTTCACTCTTTCCTCTCCGTCTTTCAATCTCCCCCATCCAGTTGACATGTGTAAGGTAGCAAGCCGGTTGTACTGGACTGGTTAACCTGCCTGCCTTTCCTTCTCTAGCACTTCTCTTCTTCAGAAACCTAGCGCTCTTTTTTCCACACTGTCCCATTTTTTCCTATGTTCGCGCGCTGTGAAATTCGCCAATCATGAATTCAGAAACATATCACAAGCTTCATACGTAATCCACTGCTGACTTGGGTTATTTCATTTACTTTCCCACGACGTCCTTTATATATCACACTCTGACTGACAGGTACGATCAATATGTTTAAGCTTTGCACACCTTCTCACAAACGTAGGCTTCTTAAACGCTGGTCAGATTCGCGTATGCTAGCGATTTACACACAAACACATATAAGGGACTGGCGTGCGCGTGACGCGATTTGCACACAAACGCTTCGAAGGAACTGTAGTGCGCTTGCGCAGAACTATCGTGCGAGCAAGCGAACGCCGAACGCACTTATCGCTTCGCTTGTGAAGTGAATTGAGCGCGTGAACGTGCGTCCACTTGGTTTCTACGTTGGTTTGAAGCCAAGCTGACCGCGTCTCGGCAAGACGAGCTTGTCCAAAAACGCGCAATCTACGCACTTCTATAGGCGCGTGGGAGTCCTCAAATAGCTATATGCCGCTTACCGCTTCGAGGTAGTTTAATACCTGAAGGTTTCCCAAACGCACCCCTTCAAAGAGACAAATAAGCAAGCGCAGGACTTAGTGAAATATCATCTGCCCTGTCTGAGTCGTGCGCTGGCCTAAACAAGCGAGAACGAACCAATCAGCCCCCCAGCAACTACTTTTATATGCAAAATAAAGTTTCAGTACAATGGCATTCGCAGGTAGCCGTGTCTGTTTCTCGAAATATCTGAGTCGCAAACGTGAGTCGCATCGAGGCATATTATGACCCCGCCATACCAACAACGTCTTGAGTTGCCGTGATGGCTCCGGATATTCTTCCGGGGCCAATGCCGTGAAGAGGAGCTGACGACGCCTGCCGTCTCTTGATGCTTGCCCTTGACGTGTACACCTCATTAAATCCCCGTTACACTGTGTGCGTGTGTGTGTGTGTGTGTGTGTGTGTGTGTGTGTGTGTGTGTGTGTGTGTGTGTGTGTGTGTGTGTGTGTGTGCGTGCGTGTGTGTGTGCGTGCGTGCGTGTGTGCGTGTGCGTGTGTGCGTGTGTGTGTGTGCGTGCGTGTGTGTGTGCGTGTGTTTGTGTGTTTGTGTGTGCGTGTGCGTGCGTGCGTGTTTGTGTACGTGCGTGTGCGTGCGTGCGTGCGTGTGTCTGTGCGTGTGTGTGTGTGTGTGTGTGTGTGTGTGTGTGTGTGTGTGTGTGTGTGTGTGTGTGTGTGTGTGTGTGTGTGTGTGTGTGTGTGTGTGTGTGTGTGTGTGTGTGTTAGTCAAGGTGTTAGTATACATCTACAACGCTCCGTTTGCCGAAGCTTGCCCCCACGAGGCGTGAGGCTGTGTAGCAGTGGGGGTATACAGTCGTGGAATGAATGAGAGGGAGATGGAAGGGGGACCGCGTTTATGCATCCACCTCCCGCGCCTCGCAACCGCGCCCTTCGATGACCGGTTCCGATAAAACAGAAACTTAGCCGGCGTCCGTGCAAGTTGCAAACAGATAAGGTACCCCCCACCGCCGCCCTCCCCGCCACCATCGCAAGCACCAGCACCACGGTCGACCCCGTTTGACCGTTGCTTCGGCGATGCCGTTCTTCCGGGTTGCCCGAGCTGCAAAACGGTTGTCCCGCCCCGTCAGTCTCTTTATTGCGCGAGAAAAAAAACAAAAAAAACAAAAAAAACCAGCGTGGTCTGCAGAATGGGTGCAATAAAGAACAACGCTCCCTGCCTCCCGGTTATACGAGATTGGCGTGGAACGGTACGCTACACCGCTGGCCGTTCCTGCGTATACGAACTTCGACGCGTGCGCAACCTGTTCCTCGTTCGCCATCAACGCGTGATGGGCCCTGCCTCCGCCGTCACCTCATTCTGAGCGGACTGCGAGAAAAAAGGTAAGAGAGAACGCGTACACAACGGCTCACGCCATGAGGCAATGGGAGAAAAATGAACCTGCAAAGAAACGCTGCTTCACGTTGACGTTAATTTGACTGCGCGTTTGGTGCGAAGGTGTGTATAGTATATACGCAACGCGCGGCGCGGCTATATGGAGAGCACAGTGGCAGCTTGACGGATGGGCGTCCTGGATCGGAGCCTGACCGGTAGGACGTAAAGGGCGATATGGCAAATAGGAAGCAGGTTTATGGACACGGGGGACTCACGCCTGTAGTACCGGGTCGCAGCAGAGCAGTTAAGCGAAGAGTCTGCACTGCACTGTCGTACGAGTGAGTTTCCACGGGTGTGTTTCGATGCCGTGACACCCTTAGAAACTAATCACGCCCCTTGAAAACACCCTCTTAAAGAAGGAGACAACACATGTTGTGCCTTTCCAGAAAGGGTGGAGTGTTTTGTATTTCTTGTCATATAGAGTCACTGCGCACAAAACGTTGATACGACCACCAAGACTATAACAGTATCCTGTAGTACTAATCGTATACGTGCTTAAACTGTGTCATTAAAGACGAAATAGAAGCATAATGTGCGTTCTGTCAGCACCTTGATTACTTGGTAGTGACATCGACATTATTGTTGGCTACTTAGATATATGTTATATAAGTATACTCTTCTTAGCAACCACACTGTTGGTTCACTGTTTGCTCTTGTATGCCATGCTGCAAGTAATAGCAAACGCGATTCTGTTTCGAGACCGGTCGTGACATTTTCGCCGCAAACAAACAAACAAAAAAAGGTGAGTCCGTTTGAGAGAAGGATAAGTGACCTCAAGAAGCATGCAGTCTAAAGCCAGTTACGCTCTAAATGTGCCTTCCCTAACTTAATAATAACATAGTCAAAGTGCTGTAGACCACATCTTGTCGATTTAATCCCTATCTTGGTTACTTTAGTTACTCTGACTCGATGCTTTTTCTTGTGCGTATGAACACAGGCTCCTTTTCAAGAGCATCTCTCCTAGGATATGTCTTCGATATGGATCGTTGACTTGATTGCGGCGAACCCACGGGAAGTGCTGCGAAGCCGTCGTCGTATATGGCCCGCTCATAAATAATGCGCGTCTCTGTTAACAAAGGAGGATTCTGACTTATGAAACTTCTTTTTGGACCACGGCCAGCTGACCCCGTGTAGTGAAACATGCCTTGTAATCGAGACCCCATTTGGACGACAAGCACTGGTCTTCTCGACAGAGAAATATGCGTGTCCACGCTCTTCTTGTGTTCCCGCTCATACTAACGACCTCTGCTTGGCGGGCTTTTGTATATTGTAATTTCATTTCTCTCTTCAATGACACCGAGTTGATCCTATGCAATCTTTTCTTCCTCTGCTTCTGTAACGGCTTCAGCTTTGCTCAAACACGACAATTTTTGCGCGTGTTTGGAGTCCCGTTTACTACGTCGTACTCTTCACGGATCATTCGCCAAACTGAGAATGTATGTACATGGCTTCGCGCGAGCTGTACAATGAAGACAGCAGATGGGCGATTCTTAAAATGACGCTCGCCGATTTGACATCCATAGACGAAGCCACGTCGTTGTGCACCACAAGTGACATCATAAACTTGCTTAATGTTTCGTTTTATCAATATGGTTTATAGCAGATGTATGAGCAATGGCTAATGTTCTTCCTAAGGCGTACGCAAAGAATATTGCAAATATATACATAAGTCTAGTTGACAGTCTGAAAGATTTTCCAAGATCCGATACGCGTGTAAGTAAAAATGCATTTAATGTACTCATGCAGTTCCGTAAGCAAGATAACTACACATAAAAGTATCCAAGCCCTCACATAAGTGCGGCACAAGACATGACAAAACACATGCATGAGTGACATATAAGAAAATCAATTTTGACACTGTTCTCACGTTTAACATATATGATAAGAAAAATGATAACATTGGTCTTACGAACGCTTAGCATGTTTATCACATTTTTTCAGGGAATCAACGTGGAGGCGAGAGACACATCATCACAGATTCAGCGTAACGCTCCCCCCCCCCTCTCTCTCTCTCTCGCCTTCATTCAAGACAGCAAACACGGCAGCGCAGTATCAGCATCGTTCGTACCAACGCCCACAAATTTATTTCCGTGTCCCACTTATGCACGGCATGAATGCAGCTTGTTTGTTCGCTCCTTGAACCGTGGCTTCTGCTCAGGACAGCGCACCACAACCGCCGGCGGCGGTTATACTGCACTGCTACTATGTAGTTTCTTCTTCTCGTTCTTGACCAAGACATATTTCTGCGCATGCCACGAAGGGTGCGGCATGACCTCTCCGGCGCGATATATGAACCGGCGGAAAAACACCGCGGCGCCCGCGAGCGAATGCCATACGAAGGTGCTTTTCGCACCTGAAAACCACGCGCTGCGCGAGGGCACGCAAACAGCTAAAGGGGCGAAAGAGAAGCAAATAAAGACGCAAACAGTCCCACACACAAACAGATGGAGAGACGGTTGAAAAGCAAGGCATGCACTCGTTCCCGAGGTTGTTCAGCGAAAGCAATGTCCATTCGTGCCGCCCCAGAGATACAACATATAAACGGTCAGGCCCCCCGACATATACACGGCGCAATGCCGCGCGCGTAGAGGCGAATGCAAACAAACAACCGTACCCGCCGAGCAGCTGCGAACGCTTATCCGCACGAAGGTCGCGCCCTTCCTGCGTGCACCACCTCTCACTTCAATCGCAGTCGTGTATACGACAACCTTCTGTAACTGAACGATAACGCTAACGCGCTAAGCGGGAGTTGGCGTATACAGTAAACGCCAAACGGAGTGACCATGAGTCGATGATGCGACGTGCACTGTGGTGATCTGAACATATGTCACGCGTTGTTAAGGAGTTGCGGAACGCAGTCAATCTACAGGTTTCGTCCTTGTACAAAAAGAAAGACGAAAAAAAAAGAAAAAGAAAACGTGCCGTATTCAGTTTCTCTGCAAATCCCCAGTGAAGTAATGTCACCGTAACTGCGTTATCGTGTAGCCATCGGAATCACGGTAGCTGCATCGAAGCGCACTGAGCGTCTGCGTTGGAACCTTAATAAAGTGGGAGTACGTGCACGAAATACATAACTGTACCGTCGAGTATACTGTTGAGATATTTTCAAAGCTGCGATGGCTTCGTGATTACTCTGCGTGAAGCGTGCGTCAACCGCTGTCCACGTGGAGAAAACATAAAACTTCATCTTGTCGAAGTCACGTGTAGGTTAATTTGGACAAAAAAATCACAGCATATCCGCGGAGTGAATGATGATGAGTGGGCGAAGCTCCGGAGGCACATCATCGAAGGCGTGATGGTGGTTGGTTGCATGTGGTCAAACGATGTGCATGTGAGACCATATCGCGATGCCATGTGTTGTATGGCATCGCGATCGTCATCGTCATCAGCGTCATCGTTATGACGCATAGTGGGTACATTCCATGTGGCGTGCCGTGATGGCAGCCTCATCGCCATGTGTTGTATGGCATCGCGATCGTCATCGTGTAGGTTAATTTGGACAAAAATACATTACGACTATCGCGCCACATATTGTACCAGGAAAGATAGAATCGGTTCATACTAACTGCGAATGAAGTACCCTGCAATGAGATCTTAAAGGGAACCTAAACTGCTCCGAGTTCGAAGACGAGAGTGGTTTCTCCCTCGCCTTCACCTCCCTTCCTACAGACGCTATCTCCTCCTCGCCACTGATTTCTTCACAAAACAGGCGGACAATGTCAGCATTAAGCGTTGAGCCTATACCAGGATTTCGCGCTTTTTGGCAACACGCTGTTACCTCCGCTTGCGCGGTCTAAAACTCACAAAATGAAGTGAAATCAGTTTATGGTGCACGACGGTCATACGAGGCAAAGCAGAACGGGGGTGCGACTGATGGCAGAGTAGCGTAGGAGACAGTTCACAACTGATATTCCTCGTTATCAGGACCAATCGAGAGTTTGCGGGCGAACGCACTCGCGTGACGTAACGTGCGCCATTTTGTTGTACAATTCGCAGCTTCATTGTTCTGGAGATAAGCAGATCAAGGTAAGCAAACGCGCCTTCCGCTGTGCTTTCTGTGTAACAAAATGGCGGCCGCTGTGACGTCACTTCATGCTCTCTCTCTACTTCCTCACTACGCCATGTGAACAGATCTGCTCCATGGCGTCATGAATTGTGCCGAAAAGACGGGAAACGCCGGGAGAGAATAACGCGCTCGATCGTTGTATCACGGCCGCTGGTTGTATTTTCAGCGGTTGTTTAGGAGACCTTTAAAGCCATAACGACGGGAAGTGAAAAGCAGTCAAGTCGAGATTTTCCTTTCAGAGTTCATTCACACCTGCGACTCAGCACAGTCACGCGACCATTTGCGACTGGCGACGAAAAACGCGACTGAAGACGACCGATGTTCACACTTGTTCGCGACTTAAACCCGTCGCCACACAGAATTCACGTCTGCTCGCATATATGGCTCACATTGCCATTGCCCCGTAAAATAAGCTGACGTCCTGTTTCCTGCGCATCCGATTGGTTCGAGGTTTGCGACTGCAGTCGCACCACTGAAAAATCGAGCAGCAAGCGACTGAGTCAAAGCAGTCGCTTTGCGACTAACAGCCGCGCGACCCTTTCTAGTCGCATGTGTGAACGAGCCTTACAATTCTAGACGCGTGCGCGACGCCACCTACTGCAAGCTAATGACGTGCTAAGAGCTCTTAAAGGTGATTGAAAGTTTGCGCATGCCAATCTGTTGACGCTGCATACAGTCCTGCTTCTTTCCCGTACTTGACCGCACGAAGGCCTCCGCGCGATCGTGTGCATAAGTGTGTGCGTGGGTCTCGAAGGCAACATATACACACGCGACCTCCGTGCCGCTTTATATGTCTCGGTGCTAAACGCGTGCGCGCGCGCTTTCAGGGTGAATGCGTGCTCCTTTCGCAAGCGCTCCTTAATCGCCCCATCAGCCTTGGCCGGAAGAGAGTGCACACGGACTGACATTGGGACGGCATCTTGTCCTCTCGAGATAGCGGCTCGGCTTTCTCTCGTCTCTAATTGCCAAGATAATTAAGGAATTTAAACCCCAAACATTCCTATCTTCCTTTATCGCCTGTTTTGCTTGTTTTGTTTCTCTCTCGGAAAGTCACGAGTAAGCGTGCTTTAAGGACATCTGCATGTGTGTATTCGTTGAGGTGGTTGAATGAGGACAATATTCTGTAGCGGCACATTTTGGTCACGGAATCGAATACTTGCTGCGACGCGGTCACGTATCGTCGGGACAGTGGAGTGGCAATCACATTAAGCCATATAAATGGTCAGAATCCTAATCCTTGGGGTCTTCCACCAGGTCGTCTAGATTGTTATACCTAATAGGCACACGTACGTAAGAGGCTCTCTTTTCCCCGAGCGTATTAACGTCAAATAATTATCATAAAAATTGCGCTGGATCACATGGTTACTGCGTTAGCGTCGCCCGCTAGCTAAGCTTTATCGGTACACCTAACTACATGTAGATCAAGCCTGGTCCTCACGACACAACTGTGAGTTTGGCTGAAGTTGGCTAAATGCTAGACTTGGCTCATGTTTCCTTAGTACATGGCTACATGGCTCATATGGTGTTACCTGATTACTTAATGTCGGTAGGGGTTGCTATTTGGTGACTTAAGGATGGCAAGTGTCGGCCAACTTTGGCTATCTACCGTTGTAACTGCCCCATATGCATATACACCAACCCGAGTTCGTTGTGCCTGCATTTTTTAAAATATAATTGTCGAGTACACGTTTGTTTCTTCACGATTCACTACATTTTTGACGCTACTAATAAAGATTGATATAGATAGATTAATTGATTCGTACTCGCGCGGTCTCTGCACGCCTTGTATGGCAGGATCTCTGCAACGGCACACAAGCGTCAGACATCTGACGGCAAGTGGCATCGCAAAACACATTCGTCTTCAAAAAAGAAGCACTTCGGCGTGTTTTTCCTAAGCCGAGGAAAGAAAGTGAGATCTCCTTTTAGTTTTTTTCCCCGTCTGTAAGATGCGCATACTGCGTGCTCAATAGCTCCGTTATTTACGAGAACATCTTCGCGCGTACCACCTAGCGATGTGAAACCTAGGTGAAGCGACAGCACTCTCCTGTCACCAACAGGCCAGAAGAGGCGGGGGAGGGGGGGGGGGGATGGGGGGAGGGGGGGCTCGTGAGTGCGCTCTTACGAAAGGGGCCTCGTTCTCAATGGAAGGCGGGGGGGGGGGGGGGGGGGGAGCACTTGAACTAGGGCGGTGGCCTCCTGCCGCGAGCAGCGCGGTCGCCTTCGTCTCATCACCAGCCACCTTCGCATCAGCGTGGCGGACGACAGCGTTGGGGCACGACGCGCAGCCTGCCCCTGGCATGCAAGCATATATATACCGCGTTTTCTGCGGTAATACAACCACCACTGTCGAATCTAAGCGCCACGTAAACCCCACACTGAGGCGGAGCCAGGATGTGGTTGGAAGGTTGGAACGCCGAGTACCTGCCTATCCCGAAGTTCTGTATACCGCAGAATAACGGTCACAAAGGCATCCTTTGACAACATCCACCCTCCAGCCGAGCCATTGCTTCACGGTCAAAGGTCGCGCCACCCACCTCATTTCTTGAAAATATACTTTTGGAATAACGGAGAGCTGAGCTAGGCGGTAAGTATGGATTCTAAAAGACAGGGCGTGCAAATAAGGACACAAGTAGGAAGTCAGGACACCAAAAGTTTAGCATAGATTGTTTGTAGGCGTTTGCGGTGTCTTGACTTTCTTCTTTCACCCGCGTTTGTACGCCCTGTCTTTTAGAATGTATACTTCTGGCTTCGCTACTACCTCCACTTTCTCCACATCCCATTTGCCACCTCTTCTCCGCTTGCCCGGACCGAAAGTCCTCGCCCAGGAAAGCTTAAAGGACCCCTGACACCAAATTTGGAAACTCGAGGTGCTTGGGTCGTTTGAGACTCTTGTATGCGGGGGGCACTTCTCACCGATTATTAGGGGCGAGCGTTGCCTATAAGATATTTTAATTTGGTTTTAAAGTAAAGGTGAGTGCTCATCCGAGTAGTCTGGTAAAATCGACATTTTCCGTGGTTTTACGTAGACAGAGGCTCCCCTCGTGACGTTGCAGAGGTCAAGAAAGTATTGTCGGCATCGGAGAACATTTTCGGGGTGCGCACAATACCCCGACTGGCACCCGGCGAGAACTATTGTTCGTCACCCCTCTCGCTCTGTTGTCGGGCTGCTCTCAAGGTGGTTTTGGCTGCTTGCGCCAGGAATGCTTTTCTTTTTCCTGAGGGGGGACACGCTCAACGCACCCACATCGTTTTATTCTTCACCGCCCTCGGGTCACCCTATTTGGAAACGGCACGTTCAGCGTCACCGAAGCTTGAGCGCATGTAGTCTCAGGCGCTTCCCCGCTGTGGGGCGCTGGTTTCTTATGGTATTTAGGCGGGCGTTTCGAACCGAAGCAAAATCGTCCTGAATTAACGACGCTAGCATTAATTATACGATGCGTTAGGAGCATTTACGATTCAATTTCGGCATTACCAGACGCAAAGCTACAAATTACTGTAAAAAAGTCGCAAACAAAACTTTTGCTGTCAGGGGTCCTTTAAACAGGTACAAGTCAGATGTTGGAATTAATCTGTAAATCGAGGCTTTCGCAAAAGATTTTCAGCTCCTATGTTCAGCTGAATGCTATGCGTGCCATGGCGTGCAATCGCGTCCATTGTCACTGCACCGCTTCAGTTACGTTGTCGCACAAATCAAAGACTTTCATAATTGTCGTCCCTAGCAAAAATTTCAAGTCGAGAGCCTTACATGCGTCGGAGACAACGCGAGTGATGCAAAAAAAAATCCTCACTCGATGACGTCACTGCGACGTCACGTGACGTGACGTCACATGATGACGTCCTCGCACGACATCGTAGCCTATTCAAAGGTGGGCCGATCACGGAGGCAGTGCTAAACCGGGTGACGTGCGCCTCCGATCTTGGAGGCAGTGCAAAACCACGTTAGGTGCAGAAAGCTTTCGGAGGGTGGCGTGGCAGGATCACTAGGCTATAAATGATCATACCGATTGAGCAAATAAAAATCATTCTATTAGTTAGTCGCATCTAATGCGCTTTTCAATAAAGAAGACAGTGTGTTTTACAGATGTACCTAAAAGCAGATTCACATTCGGGTTTTGCGCATGAATATATATGTTTATTACGTAAGACAGAGGAGTGCTGACTGGCGCTCCTATGTTGGTCCGCACAAAGGGATTACCTAAGCCCGTTTACAGGTGCTTGCATTCGGCACTCATGTAACCTTCATTTTCCGTATTCCCGATTGAGGCCTTTCTTGTCCGACTAATTTCTCCCATACGATCATGCGTGGTACCGGGCAGATCGGTATTTCAAACCCTAACCCTGGTCATGAATTCGTTCTCCTCTGCTAACGATAAGAAAGTCACTGGTATTCTTCGTATTGCTGGCTCAGGCACAAGCATTCGATGTTCGGTCTCCCAGAGCCATAAGTTCGCTGCACAGATCTGCGATATAGCGACTTGAGCAGCCGGCTCCTCATCAAAGGCACAGAAACAAGAAGCTTTAGGGTCGAGAGAGGCGTTCTCCAAGGGCGCCCATTCAGACAGGTGTTTCCTTTCTTTTTTTTTTTCTTTTTTTTCTTTTTTTTGTTACACCGTTGAGAGGAGTGCGAACATCAAGTCGGGCGTTCCGCTCTGCTCAGACATCGGCAGACAACATTCAGGCCGATGTTGCGGTGAACTTCCTTAAGGCTGTCACTTGACGACGAGATAGTCACAGTATAACAACTGGGCCGCAAGAATTCAAGTGACCACATGGAGCAATCTGCGTAAAATGTCTGCAAAAAGTATTTTTACGACCGTTAATTATTCTTTTCTACTATTAATAACTTATGCCTGCCTAGTTTTCGTTGCATTTGCTACAAATTAAAAAAAAAAACATCTCTATCGCGATCACGACGGTTGTCAAATGAAAGAAAGGGCGAGGTGACGGGGTGGTACCTGGCTTATGTCCGAGGACATACGGTATACCCACGGTCGCAGCACAATGCGAACGGCGTCCCGCTAAGCCTGAGTGGATGAAGGCAATGCTTCGGGCAGCGTCGCTTGTCTCGACTGCCGCGCTCCCGTCTTCGCTCAACAGACGCGGCATCAGCGATAAGCCCCTTTGTTCTGAGCGGAGCCACGCATATGCACTCGCGTTCCACTTTACCACGGACGGGACTGAACAGCCGCGCCTCGCCGTTTTCGAGTCATCGCGTGGAAGAGGTCGTCTCGCTATTTGCTCTGCAGTCATGAGGCGCGTAGCTTCTAAGAATAGAGGAGAGGAGTAAACAAGTATTGCGATGAAGAAGCACGCGAGAGCGCAGCGGAAATGGCACGCACTTTGTGTAAACAACAGCCCCCAAGTGGTTAAAAGCACGCCTTTTATCTAGGTTGTGCCACCTCCCGTCTACGTTTCCTAAAGAAATCGCCTAGAGGAATGAATCTCTTATCTACGGAAGCGTGGAGCATAACGGCTCAGCCGGCACAGGTAGCGCATGATTTTCGGGATTAGGCCCTACCAACTATATAGCTAAGATTTCTGTCGTTCCTTGCCCAAGCTTTTTAGCCTGGTTCACGAGGACGAGGGCAAAGCTTGAGAAATGCGCAGGACATGCGCTCAGATCGAGCCTTTCTATATCAGACGGAAAGGTGACGAATGTGTTCACCCATCACCCTGAGTGAAGATGAGTATGAGTAACTTTTAAACGTGCGAAATGTGATAACCATGACCCGGAGCCAGCGTTCACCTGCATTGTTCCTGTTTTCACGCCTTTCTGTTTCTTTGCCGATGTTGTTGTACACAGTTATACATAAGAATGTCATTTTTCCTAATAAAAATATATACTTGCGAGTCAGCGCTTGTCTCGTGCATTTCTTTTATAACTTCGCCCTCGTCTTTGTGAGCGCTGCACCAACCTTCAGATGAATGCGTGCCAACCATAGCTCGGTTCCAGTGTAGGGTAGCAAACCATGCTGTCTCGTTACCCTCCCTCTCTTCGTGTGCCTTCGTTCTGTCTCTCCCCCTCCCTCTTTTACTTAATTTTTGTTCTTGCACTTCGAGCGGCCTTGTCACTTATCAATGTTACTGCTCTTTTCATCAAAATACTACGTTGTAGTCGCAACAGTCCGCATACGTTTTCTGACTTGGCAGTCGGTATACTCACTGTGAACTCGGAGCACTGTAGCAAGCAAGAGGCGATCGACATCGACGTCTCTCAATAGCGCAGGAACTGCATCTCAGGGTTTAGGTAGACGCGTCTGCTTTCCGGAAAACAAAAAGAAGCGTGCCCCCCTGCAACTTATTGCGACGTCCCGAAGTGGTCACGTTCTAACACGAAGAGAATGTCACTATGATTCACTCGTACGTGGGCGCGCGCTAACACACAAACACGCGCGATCGCACGAACGTCCGCGTACAGTTTGTGCGTACGTACAACGGCATGCGGCCTCTGCATGCCCTAAAAAGTGCAGCTGTTTCCCGACACCCCTGCGCTGCGTGGCTGACTGACACGCGACACAGATATTCTTTTCTGTTCCCACATTGTATTTAAAGCATTAATAAAAAGTGCAATATTCGCGCGCCGCAGAGAATATGGCCCAATTTAACGCGACATCCCATACGTACTGTACAGGTATATATATCCTACACGTCCCACATTTACGTTCATCGTAAAGGAAAAAAAAACAGTAAAACACGTCCCCGTACCCATTCTGAAGGCTTGTGTTCCTGTCACGTACGTGATGTGTATTCGCCAGAGGAAAAACCTTCGCGCTCAAGGGCTCCAAGCTAAGGTGTGTGTGTGTGTGTGTGTGTGTGTGTGTGTGTGTGTGTGTGTGTGTGTGTGTGTGTGTGCGTGTGTGCGTGCGTGCGTGCGTGCGTGTGCGTGTGTGTGTGTGTGTGTGTGTGTGTGTGCGTGTGTGTGTGTGCGCGTGCGTGCGTGCGTGCGTGCGTGCGTGTGTGTGTGTGTGTGTGTGTGTGTGTGTGTGTGTGTGTGTGTGTGTGTGTAGCGTAGTGATTTCTAGGCTCTCACACCATATTGCTTCATAGTACTTCATGTTTTCTAGAAGCAAAACAGGGACGATCTATCTTTCTGTCATACCGTTTATCTGTCCATCTACCTATCACACAGTCCATCTGCACACACACAAACCGCAGAAAGTCGGAGAAAAGCCGCATCACTCACTCACTCACTCACTCACTCACTCACTCACTCACTCACTCACTCACTCACTCACTCACTCACTCACTCACTCACTCACTCACTCACTCACTCACTCCTCACTCACCACTCACTCACCACTCACTCACCACTCACTCACTCACCACCACCACCACCACTCACTCACTCACTCACTCACTCACTCACTCACTCACTCACCACTCACTCACTCACCACTCACTCACTCACTCACTCACTCACCACCACCACTCACTCACTCACTCACTCACTCACTCACTCACTCACTCACTCACTCACTCACTCACTCACTAAGGGCCCCTGGCGCTTAGGACTTATATAACACACACCGCACTACTCTTTTCGAAGTCAAAGTCACGCCGTACACACCATTAGCGCTATCTGCTATGCTGTAAAGACTCGTTTCAACTCTCTCGTCAGCTCACTCGTGTCCGTGCACGAGTCCAGACCACATTCGGATACGTCAGCCGAGGCAGGGAGGTCGTTAACGAAAAACGGCGTCGTCTGAAGAGCGACGACGACATTCCAAAAGAAAAGAAACTCGGACTCCTTTGCGTCCGGCTTATGTCCTTTTGAATACACAAGACGGTGATAACGACTGCAGAGAAGAAAAAGAAAGGGTGGACCCTCGTTACACTTCAGCCGTCCCAACCTTGGTGAAATTTACCCACAAAATAAAAAACATAAAGAAAGAAAGAAAAAAAACGAAAGGAAACCGACGAGGTAACCGCTCTTGGAAATGACAAGGACATAGCAGAGACACGTCATTTCTACGTTGTATACTATTATAGGCGTAATATGTATATGCGACCGGACCATCGCTTGCGGTATGTCAGCCGCGGCGGAAAAGTGGTTATGGGGTTCGGCTGCTGACCCGGAGGTCGTGGGTTCGATTCCGGCGGCGGCGGTCGCATTTCGATGGAGGGCAAAGGCTAGAGGCCCGTGTACTGTTGGATGTCTCTGCACGCTAAAGAACACCAGATGGTGGAAATGTCCAGAGCCCTCGACTACTACTACTACTACTAATTATTATTATTATTATTATTATTATTATTATTATTATTATTATTATTATTATTATTATTATTATGACATAGCTTACGTAGGCCTATGTAACGTGTAAGCGGTTGCAGAGATCCATGGTTAATGAGAACGCTGACATGCTTGCTTGTAGCCACGCATTGCGAGGAAGACTGCAGTCCGTGGCGAATCTATATTGCGGAATAAACGAAAATCAAGTAGACTAAAACTTTGTCCGCGACGTTTCACTCGAAATCCCTACCCGACTGACCGCTGTGCCCCGGCGCAAAGTGCTTGCAAACTCAACTGTATACACACGAGCTGACTGCCAAAGCGAAAAAAAAGAACAAACAAAAAATCGGAGTGAGCGGATGTGTTCTGTGCGGACTTCAATGCAAGCCGACGCTACAGCCGTTCCCCACCTCTGCCCCGGACTCTTTTCATTCGCTCGATTCCGAGAAAGGTAAACGTACCGCCACAGCTCGACACTCGGAGTGCATGCATTTTTTATGCCGGGCAGTCGGACAGCTTAGAAGGGGGGTGGACTGTGGCTCTCATTTGGTCCGGGCTCTAACGTTTCGAATCAGTTGTTCTAACACTGTGGCTGTCTGTTTTTCGTGCGTTTGCGATGTACAGGGTCGTTCCACATGTAATGCGAACAGCCCATTAGCATTCAAGACCCCATAGAAGCTTGATGTTTAATACATAACTCGGAAATTTATTATTGTGTTCATCGACACCACGAGCAGTACACATCAAATAACTGACATTTTTTCTAGTGAAGTAAAATAAACGTCCTAGTTTTATCGGCTTGAGGCATAAGTGAGGTGTTCACCTTAGGTTTCGTCGACCCTGTACATGATGCCCTGACGGATTGAAACGCAACATCACTATTTTCGGTATAACAGCTGGTATACGCGCGATTACTCGAGATCAACGCGTCATGTCGCTACGCGACTAGCCGCTAAAACTAAAGCACCTTTGAAAGTTGGGCGAGTTGGTTCGGATTCATTGCTTGAAAATGCGCGGAAAGACGGTCACAAAAGAAAGCCACACACGAACAGGTTCGTGCCCGCTTGCTTTTATTGCGATAGCAATTATATGGACAGTCTCGACGGGTTTTTGCCATCGCCGCAGCCGTCGTGTCCCGTATAAAGTCCAAATTGATAAGATCTCCGCGGCACCATATGTTCTACCCGTGGGTAATAGCGCGCGAGCGGGGGGCGACGAACGCGGCTGAAGCAGATGTCAAACCAGCCGGCCCATCTCCGTAGCTCAGAGGACGCATGCGATAAGATCCCCCCCCCTTCCCCCTCCCCCCTCCCCCCCGCCTGTTAGATTGGCCGTCGAATGCTCAAGCAGAGGAGGAAACGCCCCGCGCGTCTTTAACGAGCCTGAAAAGACGCAAGAGGGGGGAGGGGGGCTTGCTCGAGCAGCAACTGTGAACTTTGATTGTACGGGTGTGGTCGCCATCGCTGGCGCGCGCGCTGTGTCGCTATCTCTGCAGCCATCAGCGGGCGGCTCGTATACCCTTCTACGTGCTGCGCTCTCAACGCGAAGACACTGTGCGAAAAGTGTCCCTGGAGCGGCCGTATTCTCTTACACCAGCGTTTCTTACAGCTGCGTGAGATCGGATCCAAAAGAGTTAGCTGCCAGCCCCACTTCGTATAACATTACAATTTGTTGCTATCGCATTCATTGCTACACCCTTGCGGTGAAACTGTGACTTTCTTCTTTTGAAGCGGAAAGCTCAAAGCCAAGGATCGTGCGGATCCAAATTCATATGTTACAATCTTCGTCAAACGGATATTTAGCAGAACAGGTGATTAAACGTTATGTCACTGAATGCGACGCGTTCAATTGTGCTTAATATTATTGTTAATATATCGCTGTGAATTCAGAGTGTACATAACGGGAGCAAGAATGTGGGTGCTTACGCAACGAAAGCCCCGACTTAGCAGATGAAGGCTTTGTTAAACTTATTCTATAGAGGCATGCGCTATAAGCGTCTTTCACGTTGCACCTAAATTTTACAGGCTGAAACTATAAAGGGTGCTACCGAAAGATGTTCGAATAAGTATTCCTGCCACTCGGGCGCTATAAGACCAACACGAACACAAAATACGTCCCTTTTACTTTTGTTTTATCAGAGCTCCTTATGTGATGGACAAGCGCTCAACAACTCTGGAAGAAATGTTGTCGACGCTACGGCATTTCTTTTACGTGTTAAGGTCGCTGGCCTGATGCCAAGAGTAGACCTTGAGAGGTACCGTTCCGCCCTTTAAGTCAATATTTCACTGAGGTCAACGAACACCTTTTTCCGGACAATGAACTTACATTTAAAGCTATTTCATAAACCTTCTTTGTCACTGACTTCCTTTCACTTTGTGCCACAGTCATCGACTTTGTAGCCTTTAAAGGGCCTCTAAACAACCTCTGAGAATACGGAGAACGAACGCTTTATTCTCTCCCGGCGTTTCTTGTCTTCGCGGCAGAATCCGTGACGCCAGCAGCTTGCTCGCATGACGTCAGGATGGAAATGAGCTCTTCACTTGGTCGGTATACGAGAGATACCTGTCGTAAATTGTCACCTACCCTGCTCTGTCATGCAGTAGCATGCCCGTTCTCCTTGTCTCGCACGACTATCATGCGCGATAAACTGATTTCGCTTCGTTTTCTGCGTTTTCGACTGCGCAAGCGAAGACAGCAGCGCTTAGTCGAAAAGCGCGAAATCCTGACTGGATCAACGCTTAGTGCTGAGTCATTCCACGTGTTTTATGAAGAAATAAGTGGCGAGGAGGAGATAGCTCTCGTGGGAAGGGTAGTGAAGGCGAGAAATAAACTACTGTCTCGCCTTTGCACTCGGTGTGGTTTAGGGGCCCCTTAAAGGGGTGGTGCCATCAAATTTCCAGGCTATAACAAGCCTGTTGTGGGTTTCCTCTGTATGCAAGGACACTCCACACGAAGGGTCGGACACAGCAAACGTTTAGAATATATTTTAATTCACTTCCAAAGAGTACCTAAATGCTCATTCACTCGATCGATGCCCATCGCTAGCGCATCAAAACTGACGTAGCTCTATGGGAAGGACAACGAAAGTTGTAGTGACGTCACACCAGATCTGTAGTGACTTGAGTGACCTCTGGACCTCCGCCACCTCCGAAACATACGTACCGGCAGCATCGGTTGCTACATCACTCCCCGAGTTTCGATCGCTTCCTGGCTAAGTGCTGCGCATCTTCGCGCGAACCTTGTGTGGTCACGTGACCAAGTCTCCTACACTTCTACGTCACTGCCCAACTTGGCGCCCAGAAACCGAAACCGAAAGCTGTCCGCATAAAAAAGGCGGTATTAAATTATTTAGCGAGAATACGTGAACCTTGGTGCGTGTATCATGCTTCCTAGAGCTATAAGAAACGCTTGCAGCGAAGAACGCGCAAGCCACAAATTTGGTGGCACCACCCCTTTAACAGAATGTCAGCATTTTTATACGAACTGGATACATGGCAGGATACGTAGACCTTTGAGTTGTAGTCTTATAAAAGATGGGTATGAATGGATAAACTTTATTCGGTCTGTCGGAACGCGCTTTAGCACGTTGCGGGCCGCTCCCACGTCGGAACAGAAAGACCGAGCATCTCTGCTGCGTCGCGGGGGGGCATTGGACTGCCCGTAACTGTTGTTCGAGTCCGGAGCTGGTATAAGAAAAATAAATCGAAGAAAAACGAGCAATAAGGACTTAAACCTAAAAGGTCGCGTTCTACGAGGTACCTTTTTATTCCGAGGTAAGCGTTTGTCATGCCCGGGGTGTTCGTGTGCACCACGACGACTAACGCTTGTACCACCATTTACTCGACTGGTCCAGGCACATCACACGTACTCGAACAGGAGCTTCCTTTACCATATTCAGACTCAGAGCGAACTTGCTCTCTTGTCAAAGTATTATGCACGTGGTTCACCAAAAGCATAACGTCACAAAGCATACGAAACCACTTCAACGTTTTCTTGAAGGCATTGGCATTTTTGTTGTGACCACTGACTTGGCTGTATACTGGCTGTATAGTCGAGTCAGTACGTAGAAGTACTGACTCGACCGTGCGTCTTGTATTCTTCAGTGCCAGGGGACATACGCAGAATTCAGTACAGCAAGAGTTCGTTCGTTCGAAAGCGAGATAGCGTTGGTGTTCATACATGGTCATTGAAAGCGAGAGCTTCTCTTTTTTATCTTCTTTTACTCGATGCTATCCACCAATGAAAAAGGGGCGGCCATCGCCAGCAAACGCCAACAACAACAACAACGTTGTTTGTTGTTTGTTTCAATAAGAGAAATAGACAGAAGCGAAACGTGTCTAAGTTACTCCCGCGTACGCTGCACCGATCCCCCCTCTTCGACCCTGAACCGCGACTCATCCGACTAATTAAACCACCCCGCTGCCCACGTCAACATTTTCCGCCTCGTAAGCGCAGGCCCGGTCCTCCAATTCATCGCCGCGTAAATACAAGGCGGGGTTTCCCGGAACGAACGCGCTTCGTCGCCCCGGGAGACGTAATCAGGCGATGAACGCATATACATATACATATACATATACATATACATATACATATACATATACATGCAGGGCACCTCGGCCCGCTCTAATCTGGACACCCAGTGCGGGCGCCGTCCAAGCTTCATCCAAGGCGACAGCGAGCGGCCCAGTGATCAATGAGGGCCCGCTATAAGCGAAGGCCAGTCAGACGCCGCCCGGCCGGCCGGCGTGCCAGGGCGATCCCGATCACGCCGCGTTGTCCTTCACCACAAAACCCGCTGCGGCACCTCAGCGGTTGACCGTAGTCATGGCGACGGAACCACAACAAAGCCTCGCCTGCGTCGAGGCACGTGCTATGCGGCGGAAACCGTCCCGTCGTCGACGTGGGACAGTGGACAACGCCTCGTGCCTTCCTCTTTTCTTTGTTCGCTTTAACCCGCTCCCTTTCTCTCTTTCATCCTCTCTCGCCATTTCCTCGTAGACCGCTCACGTGGTAAACAAGTCGAAACCTCGGCCGAGCGTCCACCGAGCCTGACCCTGGGACCGTCGGTTGCCGTGAGAGACATCGACCCCGGCTGACCGAGACACACAGCGCGGAGCCAGGGGTGAAGAAACGGAGACATTGGCGAAGCCAGTGAAAGGGTGGGGGAGGGGGGGTGCTACTGAAACGTTCCGTATACTATTCCAATTATTCCATATATTTCCGTAAAACGTCTACGATAATATACGGCTACTATATGGAGACCATATGAGCATATGGAGTAGTTGAGCTCCGCCCCGCAAAAAAAAAATAATAATAATAAATAAATAAATAAATAAATAATTCTCTCTACGCCTCTGAAAGGAGCATACTAAAGGTGCATCTAAGCCGTCGTGCACAGCGGCTAGCTTTACGTAGATTGTAGTTTGTCTCGCGAAGAGCCCGCGTTTGAGACGGAGAGAAAGCAGATTTCAGAGCCAAATTTAAAAATGAAGCTTTGACATTGATTTCCCCCTCTATTAATATGCCTGTGATGGTGAAAATTGCGACATTAGTGTTTTCAGAGTGCGATTTATCATTCTAAACCGTTTCACTGTTTAAATTTAGTGTCCATTGAAAGAACCCCACGGTGGTCGAAAGCAATGCGGAGAAAACAACCGGGGCGCGGCCACAAAATTATGGTAACATAAAGTACCAGAATTTAATTGGCGTTGCTTGCCTGAACCTCAATCAGAACTTTCGTGATCTCAAAGGCGTGCCGAAGAATAGCGATTACGTCAAGCCATGAATCTCCATGGGATATGCAGCTTTCTTCCTTACAAACGCAGGGCAGAGGTCAAAGTTCGGTATGCATAAAACTACTCGCTATACTCATTATACAAAGCCACGCTAGAGTAACACCCCGCCCTCCACCACGTCGAACTCGTTAAAAGTTTACCGAGCAATCGTGTCGACTCTGCCCGGCTAAAAGAAAAGCGTATAAGGACGCCTTATATAGTAAAACCCAGCGGCGCTTTCGCCACCGCTCATTTGCATGCGCATTCGCGCTATAGCACCGGCGCGGTTACGCTCGCAGGAGCGCAAACATTAAGTACCCTGAATGACGCAGGCGGGGCTAGGTAACTCACAGCCTGCCCCCCTGACTCCAGTTTCTTTCTAAGTCCGCAAAACACCGACGAAAACGAAACGATACCAACACCACACGACGCCGAAGAAGAGGTAAGTAATCAGAGCACGGCCGCAGCGATTTCAGTCTCAATGTGTTTTGCGCACACCCTGCTTGCGATGAAGGTAATCATAATGGAAAGAAAGAAAGAAAGAAAGAAAGAAAGAAAGAAAGAAAGAAAGAAAGAAAGAAAGAAAGAAAGAAAGAAAGAAAGAAAGAAAGAAAGAAAGAAAGAAAGAAAGAAAGAAAGAAAGAAAGAAAGAAAGAAAGAAAGAAAGAAAGAAAGAAAGAAAGAAAGAAAATGGAAACGCCCCCCACGAAAGTTTCATTTCTATTCTATCGCCGCGCGCACCGCATGTGCTATGCATGAACGGCACCAAACGACCTCGCATTCTTTCCTATCTTTGTGCTCCGCTGTTGTTCTTTAGTACACTACGAAGAACTGTCCACCGCCGTCGTTCTGGTCCACAGAAGGCCAGCCGGTGTACAGTAGGCGTATCGCGGCGGCGTGCCTTGCGCGACCAGCGCTATCCTTCGTCTTCTTGTGCTCTCCGGTCACGGTCTGAATGCGGAGGAATGGCAAATGATCCGTAAAAAGAAAAGCGCGGGAGGAGCCCGTCGGGCCAATCCCAGACCGACTCTGTCTCTTTTGTTTCGGCTGCTTCTTGCGAGGGAGTGAGCGGGACTGGTTTCCTTCTACGGGTCCATTTGGGCAGACTGGCCGCCTTCTTCGGCTTGGCTGGCATCGCTTTCTCTGCGAGTGCCTCCTGCGCGCACGTCTCCCGAGCGATGAGGCGAAGTATCTCTCCAGTGAGGATCCGGAGCCGCCTTCATTAGACGGCGTTTCGTGACTCTTTCGGCGGATGCGTCGTTGCGCTATACCGAAAGGCAACGGGGGTATAGCGTTTATTTATTTATTTGCGGGAGTGTATCTCAGCGAGCACCCCACGCGATTTGTGAAAGAGTGGTGAACGGTGATTGGTGTCCCAGGCCTGTCGCATCCTTTATTTATTTTCGAAACACGGCCAGCCAGTGATTTGGTTCAAACAAGGGTTTGTGCGTGGAACTTGTAGTACTGCATTATTAGGTCGTACACGAGTACCGCTTCCCTTTGCGCTTTTGTTTGGAGTTGGGCGCGATTTTCTCACCGAACGCCGAGGACCCGTACGACAGAGTGAGGCGACGAATTTCAACATTGTTTCTGCGCCTGTGGTGCTCACTAAAGTTGCTAAGTTTAACGCTCGGTTTTGGAATGCAATACGTTCTTTCTTCATTGCAGCGACCGCGCAGAGGTAGAGCATCAGCGTCGCGCGCTAGCAAGAGGCATGTGGTTCGAATCCCGGTACCGCGCAGTTTCACCGCAACAGAAAAAAAAGTAAAATCCGCGTGTTGATGGAATTGCATAAATAAACAGGTCTTTGGTGCGGCCTAATCCCGATGACTACAGACGATTAGCCACCCTGGAGCAGTACTTGGTCACTGTCTCGTGTATGAATACATCAGTTAACTTTCTTTGTCTAAAAAGGGAAACTATCACACACGTACCATTTGTACCAAGGCGTTAGAGCGTTTTCACTGAGTTAGTACACGCACCCTGCGCATGCGCCTAGATTGCACGCAGAAGAATGTCAATAAAAAAGTTGCATAACTTGTCACTTACCACTGGTAGTGATGGAGGCTGCCTGAAATGACAGAAAAAAAAAACTATGTATTAGACACTTTGGAAGAAATGCTTCTAATTGGGCGTGAGCCCTCAACAGGCAACGGATGATCTTAACAGCGAAAATGGAAATAAGCGATCCAGTGCGTACGGGTGATATTATACAAATGCTGTCCTTATACCCATGCAATCTATTGACTGTGTGGGAAGAACGCAACTAAGCCTGGGAATTTATTAAATGCATCTTACGTGTATACTACTTCCAATTCCGTCATTATAGCCTAGCCATTACGTCGTGAATTCACATCTATGCAAAGAGACTACCGTGTTTCGCTGTTTGTTGTGTGCAGTGAAGTACTGTATGTTTGACGATGAACGCTCATAGAAGAGCATGTAGAGCAATCCAGTAACTCGACATTTCCGCTGCGGGGCATCAGAGCGTCAACATGCCACTTCGGACTGCTCACAGTATCTTCGCTGTGTCCACACGCAAGGCTCATTTTACACTGACAATCATTTACTGTCACGCCTCACATCCCAATCACCGCGGTGTCAGTACTACGCGTGTATACATTACATGCGTCGCTATAAAACTGCGTTAGCCCACGCAAAACAACAAGCACTGCGGAAACTTTCCACTCGACCTCGTACCCTTCCGCAGCGAAAAGTTTCTTGCCTATAAAGAAAGTTCGAACTTATTTTAGCCCTAACGTCAACACACCGCCCACCTTCCTTCTTTCCCTCCTTCATCCTTACGCTTCATCGAGCCGAATATCAACGCCCAGCCTTAGGAGTGAAGTCAGTGTCAAACCCGCGAAACATACAGCGCACATGCTGCTGCGACCGTGTCGGCCATTGTCAAAAGAACAGGCTGTCAAAAGAACAGGCTGCGTGAATATTCATGCACGTCTAACCGCCCATCACGGCCTCGATTAATATGCAGCGTCAGCCCTGGGCGGCAGCAGCGGCGCGTGAACTTTGGATAGGTGGCCCAACAGGCATTCGCTTCTCTCTTTCTCTGTTGGGTGGTCATCAGTGCCGCAGCAGCTGCAGTTCTGACGGACACTGTCCTTTCTATACATGTCACAGTGTGTACATTTTTATTTTGTTTTGTTTTGTTTTTGTTTTTTTATCTGTGGACCCAAAATAAGATAGAAGGATGGATCGCAGTCCATTGTGTTGTTCATGCTCGAAGGTCATCGAGGTCGCCTTCGGTAGCACGCTTATGAGTCACTAAGGCCCGGAGCACCACTCGATAGCGACATTGCTGTATGAAAACGTGCGGCCGTGTTACGATGATGACCACGGCATGTGACGGGACTACATTAATAATACAGTGAAACTTCACTTGAACGAACTTCAAGGGGACCCCAGAAAAAAGTTCGTTTAAATGGAAAGTTCGCTGAAATGAATATCTATGCTGCAGTTCGTTTTCAGGAGCAAGAGAAAACATCAGTCGTTTAAATGAAATTTGAACCCTTTTATTTGCAATGCTGCTTATTTGAACGTGAACTTCTACTTATTTATCATGGTTTGAAAAATGTAGTAATCTTTTCGTGTACTTGTGCACTTAGAATTGCAGTGGTAATGATTTGAGTGACTGTGTGCTTGCTCTCATGAACCTTGTGCGGCCCAACCCTCTGTTGGGCAGCGAAGAACTTCACTTTCTCCAAGTACATCAGTGTTTTTTTAGCTGAAATTCTAGGTTTTTTATTTACAAGGGTTACTCCTTCCTTCTATTTTTGCGATCGACCGGCCTTTCTGAACGACTTTAGCCAGAACGCCCCTCCTGTGCGCGTCGCTGTCTATCCTGCGTGTGCGTGCATTTTTTTTTCCTTTCATTTTTTTTCTCTCTCTCTCTACACCCTTCTTTCTTGCCCCTATTTCCCCTCCCCTGTGCTGGGTAGCAAACCGGATGCTACTATCTGGTTAACCTCCCGGCCTTCCTCTTCATCTCTCTCTCTCTCTACTCTTCTTCCTGAAGTAGGACGCTCGCTACAATCTCTTCTGCAGACAGAGTGGCGCATGTCTCAATGCGAGAGTCATGACATAGCCCTCAAAATGCAAAGCGCTGTCTGTACCCTTTCTTTCAAACAAGTCCTGATCAATATGACGTGAGAGGCATTGGATGGTGTCACAAAAAATGTTCGTAGAACTGAAATGCGCTCTGCACCAGGTTTCGTTAAACTGAAACGCGTTTAGCATTGGGTCCAGTGGCACTTCGGCGGGGGATTTAAATAAAGTTCGTACAAATGAAAAGTTCGTCCTTACTGACATTCGCTCAAATGGTATTTTCTGTATAATAATCGTTGGGGTTTTACGTCCTGAAATCACGATATGATTATGAGGGACGCCGTAGTGGAGGGCTCCGGAAGTTCTGACCACCTGGTGTTCTTTAACGTGCAGATAAATCCAAGTACGCGGGCCTCCAGCATTTCGCTTCCATCGAAATGCGGCCGCCGCAGTCGTGATTCGATTCCGCGACCTTCGGGTCAGCAGTTGAGATTGGGATTGCATTGTACACAACGTTTACAAACCAAAGCAAAGAAAAAAAGTTACACCATCTCCCGCTAAAGGGAACCATGTGTAGATGTGAAGCAGCGGGCGCTAACGCTTACACTGGCGGCGGCGTTGACGCTGGCGCTCATCGCAGCGTTGCGCAGGAGAGAAAACTGGGGAGGCGCAAGGCAGGCAGTGATGGAGCAGTGTTTCCTACTGGAACATGCCAATCGCTGCTAATGGGCGATGAGAGACAGAATACTCCGACTGGACACAGAGACCCGCACTCCGCTTTTAGTTAACGCGCACGCTGCGAATTTTTATTGTTCAACAACGCACAGGAGAAATCTCCCACCGGCACCACCTTGGAGGTCAAGATCCATTGCCATATATACGGGGTGGCCAGCGAACGGTTGTGCAGCGCGAGCAGTCGGTTTTTAAATGCGAAGCATTTCTTAGCGAACTTCGGCGAATTTGAGCGTATCTATCTATCTATCTATCTATCTATCTATCTATCTATCTATCTATCTATCTATCTATCTATCTATCTATATATCTATCTATCAAGCTATCTAGCCGCCTACGACTTTGTGCTCTCCTAGCCGTATCGTTAATGGGGTTTCTACCAAATTTGGTATGGCATAACATGACCGTATGACGAACATAAATGGCTGGTCATATCATGAAAATCATGACTAACTTGTCATGAAAAGTATGATTTACATGCCACGCCTCATGGCGCGTTCGCGGCCGTTTCGTTAGCTTGATATACACCAAATTTGGGATTGAGTGACGTGACTGTATGACGAACATAAATGACAGGTGGTAATATGCAAATAATGACGGGCATGTCATGAACAACATGATTTGATTTACATGCCACGCTCATGGCGCGCTCGCGGCCGTTTCGTTAGCTTGATATACACCAAACTTGGTATTGAGTGACGTGACTGTATGACGAACATAAATGACAAGTGGTAATATGGAAATCATGACATGTCATGAGCGACATGACTTGCATTCCACGCTCATGGCGCGCTCGCGGCCATTTCGTTAGCTTGATATACACCAAACTTGGTATTGAGTGACGTGACTGTATGACGAACATAAATGACTAGTGGTAATATGGAAATCATGACATGTCATGAGCGACATGACTTGCATGCCACGCTCATGGCGCGCTCGCGGCCGTTTCGTTAGCTTGAGATACACCAAATTTGGTATTGAGTGACATGACTGTACGACGAACATAAATGACAAGTGGTAATATGGAAATCATGACATGTCATGAGCGACATGACTTGCACTCCACGCTCATGGCGCGCTCGCGGCCATTTCGTTAGCTTGAGATACACCAAATTTGGTATTGAGTGACATGACTGTACGACGAACATAAATGACAAGTGGTAATATAGAAATCATGACATGTCATGAACGACATGACTTGCATTCCACGCTCATGGCGCGCTCGCGGCCGTTTCGTTAGCTTGAGATACGCCAAACTTGGTATTGAGTGACGTAACTGTATGACGAACATAAATGACAAGTGGTAATATGGAAATCATGACATGTCATGAGCGACATGACTTGCATGCCACGCTCATACCGCGCTTGCGGCCGTTTCGTTAGCTTGAGATACACCAAATTTGGTATTGAGTGACATGACTGTATGACGAACATAAATGACAAGTGGTAATATGGAAATCATGACAAGTCATGAGCGACATGACTTGATTTTCCACGCTCATGGCGCGCTCGCGGCCGTTTCGTTAGCTTGATATACACCAAATTTGGTATTGAGTGACATGACTGTATGACGAACATAAATGACACGTGGTAATATGGAAATCATGACATTTCATGAGCGACATGACTTGCATTCCACGCTCATGGCGCGCTCGCAGCGGTTTCGTTAGCTTGATATACACCAAATTTGGTATTGAGTGACATGACTGTATAACGAACATAAGTGGCAGGTGGCAACATGAAAATCTTGGCATGCATGTCATCTACAACGCCATTTACATGCCACGCTCATGGTGCGCTTGCGTCCAGTTCGCTAGCTTGATATACACCAAAATTGGTATTGCGCGACGTGACTGTATGACGAACATAAATGACAGGTCCTAACATGTAAAACATGACATGCAAATTATGTAAAGCATGATTTGCTCCTTCCTGGCTGCTTCGCATTACATCGATTCCCACAGTGCGTGGGATCTGCCGGCTTTTTTTTTTCGACCAAGAAACTCGCTAGCAGACGCTGCCGGCGTCGGCGTCGCGAGGCGAAGAGGGGGGGGGTGCGTAGGAGAGGGGGGAGTGTGGACGCCGCGGGCAGGTATGCCTATAGGAGAGAGGGGGGAGGAGAGGAGAGAGAGGGGGGACGCGCATGCGCAGTGGGAGTGTGGACGCCGCGGGCAGGGATGCCTAGAGGAGAGAGGAGGGAGCGCAAGAGGGGAGAGAGGAGGGGAGGCGCATGCACAGTGAGGGTGTGGTTGCCGCGGGGAGGGATGGCTAGAGGAGAGAGGGGGAGAGGAGGTTTTTTATTTTTATTTTTTTGAAAGGGTTTGCGCATGCGCAGTAAGGGTGGTCACGCCGGCACACCAACACCACCACCGGATTAAGCTTCGCCATAAGATGCTTCACATCTAAAAAAAAAGAGCAATCCTTAGTGCTATCTGCTTGAGTGTTCAACGCGGCGATAAAACGTACGATAAAACGCATCGTACTTATAGACGCGGTAAAACTGACGCCGAATTTCCCGCTATTATCGGTTCGTTCGAGGACAGTGACCTCGCGCTGGGTTCGCGTATTGTTCTGGTGCAAGAACACTGGAAGTGGCAACCGCTGTACAAGCACAGATGACAGTGTGACTCAGGTTTACTCAGGCGCAACGAAGAACGCTCTCGTGTAACACCGGTCGCTTAATCACCACACGCTCTTATTCCGTATTGTTTTGATTTGTTTTTGTGCGTTCAGCTTTACTTTGCCGTTATAAAACTGCGGCCTTTCCGAGAAGTAAGAGGGCAATGTTTTCTGCGACGTCTTTACCTCGTGAACGCCGCCGGAGAGATCAAGCCGAAAGAAACACTTTGTTCGACGCGTAATGGAAACACACGGCGATTCAGGTAATGTGAATGCCCGCATATACGAAAAAAAAAAGAATAACAGCCTTCCTTTCGTTTGCCCCCCCCCCCCCCCTTTTTCCGAGAAAAAAAAAAAACTAGGCGGACGATGCGTGGAAGATGCCTTGCTTAAAGCTGTCTTGATTGCTTCAATCTTTTTTTTTTTTTCGTCACATGGTATCCTTGAAAAGGACTGTTGACAGGTGAGTGCTGACTTGTAGTAGGCGAGCTAGGCATTGTTGATGACATCTCCTCAGAATATTTCTTTTCTTTGCTTACTCCGTATAAATTATGTACGAATTTACACGCTTCCCATACAGTGGTGTAGTTGCTGCGAAGTGCGACGTCTAGTTCAAATTAAAATTATTTCTTCTTTTCCGCAAGTGCATGCGATAAAATAAAATTTAAAAAATGTAAAGAGAAAATCCCGCTATATAAATCGTACGCGCTTCGAGCTGCACGTGGCGAAAGCCGCGTGCAGAAACAGTATGCCGTAAGTTCGTGGTAAATAAAGAGAACGACATTCGCAGTCAGGCACAGCTGCTCTTGACGAGAGCCCGAAGTCTACGCTCGCAGCGTGCATGTAAAAGTCTTGCTTCAGCACTAGGGCCACGTGGCAAAATAATCCTGCAATCTCAAACTTTCACGTTGTACTATTTGTAAGACCTTGATTACTTGCGCTGACACTGAAAAACAATCCACGCTTCTCCACGAAGTGAATCATGACAAGTGGGCGAAGCTCTGGGTATGGGTGACTAACCGTACGTTACCCGAGCGTTGCCCCATATAACGTAAATTGAGTGACATAAAGTGACATAAAGAGTCGACGACAAAGCTAGGTCCTAAGGTCCATAATGTCTACGTTGCAGTCGCCGACTGGTATAAAGGGTTTGTGCTTGTAGGTGTTTTATATTGTTCTGTCACAATTATGATTGATATTAGTCTATTGTTAAACCTTTTTTTTTTTTGTCTCACATCCACGCATCTCCCGTGACAACGGACGGACACTGTGGACGGACAAGCCTCGGCCCTAAGGTGCTTTGCCCCTAAAACTGCTCCACTGACGTAAAACCTGAAGAGGTGCGAAACACCGGTATTTCATCATACGGGCCCTCCCGTTGCCATAGGCGTGCGCACGGGGAGGGGGGGGCAGGGGGGGGGGGCGCTTCCCCTAGTCACCTAAGAGGAGGCGAAATGCTAGAAGCCAGTGCACCGTGTGATGTCAGTGCACGTGAAAGAGCACCAGATGGTCGTAATATCCGGAGCGCTCCACTACGGCGTCCCTCATAATCATATCGCGGTTTCCAGACGTAATACCCCAACATTTATTATATTATTAAATGCTGCAGCCGCGGCACCGGAAGTCGAATGTGCGACCTCGTGCTTATAAAAGCAAAATATCATAGCTACTGAGCCAACCACGTAAGAAGCATCGAGCGTCTCTTAAACCTACGTGGGCGCGCCTCACCTTCGCAGAGGAAACGTGTAGGTTGCCCACCGCTATATCGTCATGTCGCGAAAAAGCTCGCCGCCTAATTACTTCGAAACAGCGGACGAGCATGCAGCAACGTCGCCGCGAGCTCGGTTACCGCAAGAAAGACGAGCAGGAAGGGAGAGGCTGACAACGCTTTACGCAGCGAAGATAAGTAACAAAGAAGCGAGCGCGCGGGCCACACCCATAATAGCTCAGCCGGCTGTAGGCGCATCGTTCTGCGCTTAATTCCGTGCAGTGCTGGGACCACGGATTCAGCCGGCCTTGCAAACGCTGTAGAACAGTCCCGTATAGCTTAGTCTACGCTTATGCTGCGCGCGCGCTACCTTTCAACCCGTTTACGTAAGTAATATGCGTCATTCTTACGAGACACCTTAGCATGTCACCGTTTGTGAGAACGTCTGAATCTCGAAATCCAGTACGGTTTGCCGTCTGCCAAACAGACTCACAAGCAGGTTTTCGCATGCTATTCTGCATTCACTTCTGGATGGTCGGGCACGGCTCTCTGATTCTTCCAATCGTCTAAGCGCCTCATTCAGACGCAAGGTTGCCAGTGCTACGTATTATACCTTTGCCTATTAATGCGCTCTATATGACCAGTGAAACAAAGGAACTCCAACGCGTCGATATAGGCCACACAGGAATGATTCCATGCAGTCAAAACTGTATTCGCATCTGTGTTAAAAGGGTTCTCCCTACTCCTCCGGCACAGGTAGAAATCGGTAAGTCATCGTTGTGACCAGGCCCGTAGCCACGGATTTTTTTATCGGCGGGGAAGGGGGGGGAGTGGGGTCACTTGCTGAAGACCTTGAATATTTTAGAAAAACACCTCTTTTCATTACTTATTTTCCATAAACACCCCCTCCCCCCTTTTTTCACCCCCTTTCTCAGTTGAAGTCTAGCGGTCGTCCTGTGTGCATCTTTCTCTGCCCTTGGGTTGTTCCGCTATATTATGTATTTAAGTCAAAACCAACTAGCCCAAATTTCTGCATAAACTGTAACCTCCTCCATCAGAATTCTGACCGGGGGTGGGGGGGTGGGGCTCCCCTTTGGCTGCGGGCCTGCTTGTGACCCTTCCATTCAATATACGAGCAGCCACGCCCTCGCACACTGTCGCATTGGCCAGTACTGCACGTAACTAGCGGGAACGGCCGTCCGCTTTTTGCGGCGCGTATTACGTGTAAATCGAAGAAAAGACGAACCGCGGGACGTGCGGCGGGGGCCGCGGGGATATGCGTACATCACGCCATCCCGCGTTTGGCCGGTGGCCACGAAACACGCGGCCCTGCTATTTCGGCCGGTGGTCGGTAGGTCTTTCGTCCACGGGCGCTCGAGGTTGCGCGCCGTGCGGCGAAAAATCCGCCCGTGACCGAACGGCACGCTTCAGCTGACCGGGCGGCCTTGTCACGCCACGCGGCAGTGACTCGCCGTTATGTGTGCACAGGGGCCCGCCGTGGCCGCCCAGCGACCGCAACTGTATACGCTCCGTCTCAGGCAAATTCGTGCAGCGCGGCGAAGGCGTCGGTTAATCAGTGCGCGTTCCCGAGAATAAGAAAAAAAAAAGAAAAGAAAAAAACGGGGGCTCACCCAATGGCGCTCTAGTAACCCCTCCGCTACAGTTACCAACAAATATTTCACGCCGTGACGCAACCCTGACTGCTGTGGCCTGTTAATGGGGTCCGGGTAGCATTCACTGACTCGTACAGCTATCGCATTGGTATGAATGATTCAACCGCGTGCGCTAAGCGCAAATGTAGGAGGAGAGACCACCGATGACTTCCTGTATACAGCTACTGTTCCCCTGCTTTGACGAACGTTGAACTCTACATTGAGCGAGGGACGCCTAGCCTTAGAGTTACTGTATACGCCCCCTTGACTAAGCCCCACAGCTCATAGGGCCAAAAAACCACACGAACCCTTCTACAATACTCGAATGCGACAGTCTTCAGCTCCCGATTGCACTGTTACTTAACCATTCTTACGAATGAAGCCGTCTGTCCCTGTCTACTCTAGACCACAGTTCTCCGCATGGCAAAAAACGGGGCGAAGTATAGACCTTCTCACAGGAGAAAAAAAAAAAAAGAATAACGCCGCCATGCTTGCCTGCGCGCGGGAGTGCAAAGACTGACGTCACAGCCCCGGCAGTGCATTTTTGTGTGTCACGCCAATTTATCGAAGCCTATAGGGGATTTTGGCGGCGCCCAGGGAGCCGTCTATGAAAAGGATAATAGGTGAACTCCATGTCTTTCTTTCATTCTATTTCTCTATTTCTTACGCACCGATTCCCCTCCTCACATTTAGGGTGGCAAAGTGGACATAACTAACCTCCTTACCCTGCATACTTCATTGTAACAGCGCAGTGCAACAAAACAGCCAGACTGAAAAGGCGAAGAACGACACGCACAACGTAGTATGAACCGAATACCAACTCGCCGAAGTTGCCGTCTTACTGCTTTTTATTCCATACCCTTCCTTCGCTCCCGACCTCTCTCTTTCTTTCTTTCTTTCTTTCTTTCTTTCTTTCTTTCTTTCTTTCTTTCTTTCTTTCTTTCTTTCTTTCTTTCTTTCTTTCTTTCTTTCTTTCTTTCTTTCTTTCTTTCTTTCTTTCTTTCTTTCTTTCTTTCTTTCTTTCTTTCTTTCTTTCTTTCTTTCTTTCTCTCTTTCTTCCGCAAAGCATCCGTTTTGTAAACGCTGTGAGAAGCGGGCGATTGAGCAACCAATTCACCACGTTTCTCTTCTCCATTAGAGGAGCCGGTGTGATGCGTAGCTTTCGCCGCACTGCACGACGTTGCTGAGGCGAAGCGCGCACTACACGGAGTTGCGCTGCACGCGGGAGACGCCGCTGGCTTCTCGCAGCCCCTCGCGTGTTCGACGGTGCGCTTCCGCTGCAGACCGGGTTACGCGGATTGCAAAACCGGCCATCGCAGATGGAAGGGGCCACTGTCTCGCTTTGGTATGTAGAAACTGGAAGCGCATAAATAATGCGAACAGCAGCTGCTATAGGACTCTCCCGGCTGAACGGGGATGCTCGTTGCACGGTTTTACCGCTTTCGTCTTGCGTGGACAGCACGATAATGAGAAAAGACGACGAGACATGCGGTGATATTGAGGCGTCACTTAATGTTTTAACTTTCGTTGCTGCTTGTTTCTTATTTTCATCTTGGAGAAGCTAGGGGTCATTCGCGCTGAGCTGATAGCGCCAGCCGTAGTACTTCCGGCAGTTCTTGTTGGTCGGTCGCGATAGCCTATCGGTCATGGGACTCTCCGTCCGGGGTGGACGTTCCACGTCGTTGCGTCGAAGAGGCCGATAGCGATCACTGATCGAAGACAGCCGTTTCATCGGTGAGGCTGTCCGCCTGAGGAATTCGCGACACCAAATTTACGTGTGCAGGGATGAGAGGGTTTAATTAAGGCCCTAAATATTGGGTTAGTGTTTTGGAGATCTCACAGTGTTTTACATAAGGGGCAGTGCTCTTTAAGCGATCTAAAGCTCCACAGCTGGTCAAGTGCACAAACCGAGATCAGGGGAGCAGTCAGAAATTTATTTATGGCAGGGTTGGGGGGGGGGGGGGGGGGTCTGGCGACAATTTATGTATGTTCATGTGAGTTTGTATGTAGGCGTTTACTATATATCATATACATACAAGATTTTAAAATTTCGAGGGGGGGTGAGGGTCCACCCGGAATTCGAGCCTTGGTATGACCCCCGCCTAATTTGATCATTGATAAGTGTAAGCGAGCTCGGGTGAGAGTTGGCATGGCCCATGCCCGAAATCGGCCGAATGATGACACAGCAAGAACCTGATAATGACCGAGCAATATCTCAGTAATATCTTGGACATGACCAAGCAATAACCAAGCGAAAAAATCAACACTGAAAGGCACCAGGACCGGATCCACAAAAAACGTCTTTTTCAAGACATCACCAAGACATCGAGAGTTAACAGCACAGGAGGTCGACGGCCTCACCTTGTTTATAAACAAGACAACAAGCGTCTGTGTACATACAGCTATAGTTCGAGTCGTTTCTTGCAAACAACATTCCCAGACCATGTGACGACGTTTCTTTTTTTCAGTTGTTTATAGACTGTCTGCCCGGAAACGTCTCGGTTCGTCCCTTTATCGTCAAAACACTGGGTTTCCCGTCACAGCATGCCCATAGCCAACGTCATCGCAAGTTACAGCTGTGGTGGTATTCTTCGGGCATCTTCCTTGGGAAACAAATGTTTGCCTGTTCCCGCTATGTAAAAGTACAATATCACTAGGAGGAGGGGTGGGGGGGGACGAGGGTCGTCCAACGTTGACCTTGTTCCTGTTTGTAAACAAACTGTTTTTATACATCCTGCATATGTTTTTATTTTTGTTATTGTTGTAAAAGCGCTGCAGACGCCCTTGGGGAAACCCCGGAATGCAGGGTTTTCGATTGACGTTTTCTATCCGTGGCTCCTTAGGCGTCACTGTAAATATAATCACATGGGTAGTTCCGCAATCCATTAGCAACGCAATGGCGGCTTAGACCGAGAAACGAACCAGAATTTGTGAAGTTGGAGCAAGTTCTTAAGCACACGGCACGGAGACGCCGCAGTGGGTTCAAAACATGCTTAACCGGGACGCGCTTCATGTTCAACTCCACAGAAATAATAAAAGTGTTCAAAAATGGCATTTAAAATCTTTAGCGACGTATTCGTGTTCAAATGTGCCCAACGAAAGCTTCTTGGTTCTTCGTAGAAAAAAAGTTTCACTGAAATCAAATAAAGGAGGAAGGATGGACCACGTTACTCCGTTGTCAGGGTATTTCTCAGCTCCCTGAAATGCGGCGTTAAGCGCGAGCATGCACTTGGATGCAGCGATGCGCAGTATACACTCAACGCATTGTCTCTAGAAGCTCTCTGGTTATGTCGTTTCAGGTCCTCTGGCTTAGATAATAATTAATTATTGTTGGGGTCTGACGTCCCAGAACCACGGTATAACGCACTGGTGGTGGTATGCCCCCCGTGTGCGCAGCACAGCTGCTATCACTTCGATTTGGGCGCATGCTTAAAGAATTCCATGTGGTCGAAATTTCCGGAGCCCTTAACTACGGCGTTCCTCATAATCATATCGTGGTTTTGGGACCGCAAAGCCCCCCAACAATTATTATATAATGACGCACCAAAAAGTCGCGCAGGGCACTTCATGCCGACAGCAAAAAGATTAGACCTTTGAAAACAAGCTCAACACTTGTCAAGGGACTCCATGGAAATCTAAAGCGCAGCAAAAAGAATATCTTCGTCACTGTCGTCGATGGCGCCATTTCAGTGTCGAATAAATGATCGAACTCGTATATTAATCCTGAACAACGTATGCGCGGGATTTTCGCAGTGTCTACTAAGGAAGCTTGCGTGAGTGCATTCCCTCTAATTATGTTTTCATACTGTTATATCACACTTCATCAATTCCTTCGTCGCCTGCTGGAATTATGATCATCGTTTAAGTAAGCTCGCACGCACGCGCAAAGAAAGCCAAGAGCAACATTAGCCATGATTTCATTGTCTCGCATATCTTGCGCCCGTGCACTTAACATAACAAGCATGCTTGCATGCCTGCGCGCATGCGCACAGAAACGCCAAGTACAAGGTTAGAGACGAAGTAGAGGACAATTTAACAACCGAACCAGAGGAACAGAGCGTGTCGCTCCCGTTTGAACACGGAATGGCACTCTATTTCGGGAAACAAGAAGCGTCGCAGTTCATTCCACAGGTGTGACCCGCGTGCCTGCAGGACGTACACATGTTTAGCCCACTGCCGGTGTATAGAGGTTCGCTTCAAATTGGAAGCCCCAGTTGAGCCCGAGCAGCGCGAAGCGATCTCCGTGACATTTGCCGGGGGAGAACATTGAGGCGCGGCACACACACATACAAAAAAAAAAAAAAGAAAATCAAGCGGCACACACACAAGCGCATCCACGCGCTGTCCTACTTTGAAGTGGATGAGACTCACCCTGACGCTCGCGCCGGTTTAAATTGGAAGCGCCAGAAGAAGAGAGTCGCCCCCGGGATTACGGGATCTCTTTTTCGACGCGTGGGACGAGGGAGGAAAGAAAATAGCTGTCCCGGGAGGCGAACGAACCCAGAGAGTGCGGATGGGTAGGCTGCTTCACCGTGCTGCATGCCGCATTCGCGCGCGTCTGAGCATCGCGCTTTTCGTATGCGCTTAGAGCGAGATCTCAGCGAGCGGCAGCGCGCGAAACCAACCTGCATCGCGTTTAATATAAGATCAACAGGCGAACGATTTATCGTAACATGGCGCCCTACTTGTATACGTGCGACGCATCTCAAGATGCAAACGGCCCATCAGCGTATAAATATTCGCAGTGCAGTTCTTCATCCCAACCGGTCATACGGCATGGTTAGTTCGAGTCTTGGACATGTGTACAATTTCCAGCCTTTCAGAAAGAGGCAGGCCTTCGAAAGCGCATCCCGCAAATTCTTGAAGTCATAGGCTTGCGTAGGGTTCTGCCCCCCTCCCTCCATCATAGATGTGCGCGGGGTGCGAACGGGCGCGAATCCGAAAGTAGCGACGGTATAACGTCGAGGGGATCCCGTTAGACCTATAGTTGGTGCTAATCTTTTTTTTTTTTTTCCAGGGCCAAAGGGTGAGATGAAGAAGGGGGGACATGAAAAACAAGACTCTCAACTGCTTCATTGAGTTCCCCCCCCACCTTTCCTGTTTACATGCCTATGGCTTCAGGTGGAACAAAAAAAAAATCCTTAGAAAGACGTGAAATGCGTGGTTTTAGAAGGAGCGGGAAGGACGAATCGAGCGAAAGCCATATTGGACGAATAGGGCGCGAACACGAAAGTAGCGACGGTCTCACGTCGAGGGGATCACGTTAGGCCTATAGTTGGTGCTCATCAAATTTTTTTTTTTTCAGAGACAAAGGGTGAGATGAAGGAGGGAGACATGAAAACTAGACACTCCACTGTTATGTTCTCGAACGTTCCATTGAGTTCCCGCTCTTTCGTCCGTTTTCTGTTGCCATAGAACAGTGGCGTAGCCAGGGGGTGGCACACCGGGCACGTGCCCCCCCCCCCCGAAATTGTTTTTGTCGCCATGGCATACATAGCGAAAAATGGCCATTTCAAGGAGGTGCCCCCCTCCGAAATCAAGGAGGTGCCCCCCCCCCCAAAAAAAAAAAATTCTGGCTACGCCCCTGCCATAGAACCTTCGAAGGCAACAGAGAAAAAACCACGAACAGAAAACCGCGAAATAGAGACACTCCGGACAGGAGCCTTGAAAGAAACGAAAGGCCCGACCGCCAGTTTTCAGTCAGTAGCGTAGCCAGAAATGTTTTTCGGGGGGGGGGGGGGGGGGGGTTAAACCATACTTTATGTATGTTCGTGCGTGCGTTTGTATGTGTACGTGTATACGCAAGCAAAACTGAAAAATTTCGGGGGGGTTTGAACCCCCCCCCTTGGCTACGCCACTGTTTTCAGTGATTATGTCACGGAAGTGCGGCGAGTAATATACATAGGGCATAAGTGGGTCGGAGGGTGTCGCGTGCGCTGGGGAAATACATTTAGGTGACGGCCGGCTGCTGCTCCTATACGGATGGGCGTTTCATGACGGCCACCTTGTTAAGGCAGTGAGATGAGCAAGTGATGGTGATGACGGTGACGATGATGATTGATCGCTGGTTAGCCATGCATAGCTATGCTGTATGAAGTATATAGTGTCATTCCGTATAGAGTGCGCAGAACTTGGACAAAAATGTGTGCGTAATAATAATAATATTATCTGGGGTTTAACGTCCCAAAACCACGTTTTGGTTATGAGAAACGCCGTAGTAGAGGGCTCCGGAAATTTTGACCATCTGGTGTTCTTTAACGTGCACTGACATCACACAGTACACGGGCCTCTGCCATTTCGCCTCCACCGAAATGCGACCGCCGCGGCCGGGATCGAACACGCGACCTTCGGGTCAGCAGCCGAGCACCGTAACCGCTACACCACCGCGGCGCGGCGGACAGAAATGTGTGAGTGTGAAAGTGGTGAACTCCTGCAAGTGAACTGTACATTGTCATGTTATTTTCGTTATTTGTTTCAGTTCCCTATATGTTTTTTTTCTTTACTCGTCCATTTTCGTTTTTGTGCAACCATTTTTTTTTCTCTTTCTTTTCTGCTCTGCAGGACGTATAGAAACGGAGTAACCGAGGTGATATAAACATCAACGCAACAAGCAAGTTAGATCAGCACAGAACCAAAAAAAAAGAACAAAAAAAAAAAACAAGTAGAGAGCTAATCGAGAGAATTAAACTCGGGTCTTTCAGCAATTCGTGGAATGCTGCAAAATAAGGAAAACTGCCGCATTCCTTCGGCAGTCTTATTGATTAAGCTATACGAATACGAGGTGTATACTTCAGATAACTGAGGACGCCACAACAATACCATCCGCACAGGCAAAAGAAACATCAGCGCGACAAGAGCGCACGCTTATGCTCCGCAGCGAGAACAAACTGTAGTGTGCTGCAAGCGTAATTAGATGAACGCCGTGTTTACACACCTGAGACTCGAGCCGCGTCTGGGCTACGCAATTTCCGGAGCGCCACTCGAACATCTGCAGGCACGTACTTACCGACGCGCCAGTACTTCTTCGAGGAGACGAGAACAGAAAAGGGATAGAGGCAATCTATAAATACGGTTTACGACAAAGAACGCAAGAAATAGTCCGCGGTAGCGCGAGAGAAGAAGAGAACGAAAGACCCACCGCCTCGCGAAATGAAATCAAGTGGCGACCTGTACACGAGCTCGTCTGCTCTTGCAGGTCTTCGCGTCGGACGGAAGGGACGTCTCACGCACACGTCGTCCACGCTGATTGGAACAGGCCTATGGCTATGCAGTTGGTCGCGTTCGCTGTGTTTCTTTTTTAGCTTGTTCTTGCTTTCTTTCTCTCGCGAAGGCCTCGTTGCGCGAGGCGGCGGATGATCGGAGAGCGCGGCGGCGTTTGGAGGGCGCGGGCGCGAACCAATCCATCAAGCGCGGTGGCAAAGACGTGGCCGTTGCCCGGCGGGACGCACCTAATGGAAGCACAGGGAGCAGCAGCAGCGTCAAAGTGAGGCATGCGCCAAGCCCGGAGCTCATTGTGCTGGGATGTTGGGACGGGGGAACGGAACTAGAAGACGCGACGGCGACCAACTTGAGACGAAGAAGAAGAAGAAGCAGGAACTCATTACTGGGTCCTTGGCTCGCGCCTGCGCGCAGCAGCAGTATACCTGACGCTGCAGGCGAGGCGGGAGCTTTTCGGCAGTGAAGAAGAAGGAAAGGAGGGAAGGTTGCCGACGAGCCAGGCCCCCAAATACCTTCCTACGTAAGCGGGTTGTCGTCGGCACGTCGACGAAAGGGGTTGCAGGATACGCGCAACGTAGTACCTGCAGACACCCGGGGAGATTAAGCGGAGACAAGCGACAATAGGATGATGTCGTCGCGAAGACATCAAAGGAGGATTGTAAGACACTATGCTCTCGGCTCGATTGCTTCACGGTTCAACGCGCTTCGAAGGTGGAACAAGAGAAAAAAGCGTTGACAGTGCGCCAATCTCGGCGTGATAAGCGGAGCGACTTTGCATGAAAGGGTTGGCTCTCGATTACCTGTACCTCACACAACCTTGACTGTACAAGCTCGACATGAAGGAAGTAACGCTAGGCGGAGTGACGCAGGACAGTGCTTTTTGCCGCTGCGGGATGACGCGAACGAGCTGGTATTGGCATAAATCTTGCAGACGAGTGACGTGGGAGACCTGAGCCCTGGGTCATTAAACAGCAGGGACACTTAGTAAAAGTTTTTGCCAACCAACCAATGTACCCTGCCTGCAGCGTAATCAAACAGAAAATGCGATATCGCTGTTGTTCGATATGATCGCATTGGTGCTTAATTAAAAATGGAACGATTGAGCACACGATTAGGTGCAATCGTGAATACGAAACTAAAGCACTTAATTTAACGAAAGTAATTCCTGCTGCCTTTCCTCTTATTGGTAATCCCGAGCATTTTTTAAACTTAGCTTTATCACAGAGCTTCAAAAATACTTCTTTCTGGGCGATGTGGCTCATAGTTTAAATGCAATGTAACAGCGCTTTGTGTTGTCCCTCTACCGTGGCATGTTTAGTTGCGCTGTTACATTACATTTGATTATTGTATAGCAGACTGAAATTTCCTCTGTCAACCAGCCGGTTCCAAGCCTAGTTTGCCCGCGCAACACTCGGGGTCTGCAGTACCCCGGCTAAAAGAAATTCTTGGCGTACGTTCCAATCAGTACAAGAAATCTGTCTTCTTAACGTTTCAGCCGCGTAAACACCGAAACCTCCGTGTGCTTTTGCGCGCATGTATATAATAAAGCTCCGCTTCAATATGCATGCATGTACTCGGAGCCTATAAAAATGGCACCATAGTCGTAATTTTCGAACTCGCCTGGCTGGCGCAGAGAACGTTCAACCCTGGGAGCTCAACACGCGAAGCCTCCCACTGGGAAGGTTGCCAAGGCGCTGTCACGCTTGCGCTTTAGCTTCCGGCACTGTATGGAAAGGCTGCCTGAGCGGAGATTTCGCTCTGATAGCAAGCGTCCCTAACGAAATGGTGAAGGTTCGGTAGCGCTTATGTTCAGAACAAAAGGTGAACTATTAGGAGCACTGTACTTGGCTTTGATAAGAATGTGTGAACAATACTAAGTGCTATACTCAACTATGGGAGAGCAGTACCCTGTCTCTATGGGCGTGAAAGGACAAAACGCAGCGTATTGATAAGGATTTTTATTGGGCCCTGATAACAATGGTCAACGCGACCGCAACCGCATGAGGTAACAAACATTGTACGAAGGAGGCGTATACACATATTACGACACAGTTAGCTGTCCTATGATGCTATGACACTCTGACACAATTAACAACCCATATACCTCCCTTGGCTTCATTACCTGCTGGTTTTAATTAAGATTGTGTCATAGACACGAGCCCTCAAAATCCTCCTTCATTAAGGTCGTGTCAAACTAAAAAACGAGTCCCCAAGATTCCCTTCCTTCATTCTATGACACTATATGTCACGATAGCAGACTACCAGTCACTCGTAGAAAAACAAACAGCTGAAACTTACGCACACAAGACTCGTTCACAGCTGCGACTATCTTAGGTCACGTGACCAAATTAGTCGCAAAGCGAATGGTCACAAGTGGCCGCTATGGTCGCAAAGCGAATGCTTTGGCTGCGTCGCTCGCTGCGCGATCTTAAGTCGCAAGCCTCGGAACCAATCAGATGCACCGGAACAGGAAGCCAGCGCATTTTACGGGGCAATGGCAACGAGAGCCACGATGCAGCATACGTTATTTCCGTGTCGCGACGGTTATGTCGCATTCGCTGGTGTGAACAACGGTCCCGTTTTGGGTCGCCTGTTGGTCGCCAGTCACAAATGGTCGCGCGACCAGCTTTATAGTCAGTCGCAAATGTGAACGAGCCTATACACTCACACGAGTTGGTAACTGCTGCCACATGTACACTGCGGCATGTGTGGTGCCGCGTCAGGTTGACTTATAGTTCACTGTACTGACATGCGGCTCCAAATTTAACTCATAATCTGCGTTTAAAACAAATTGTGAAATTGTGAACGCTTTAAAGCTGGGGCGGTACATGGCGGCCCCCCTGAACGACGTCCGAACTCTCCCCCCCATCTCTTGTATGAAGGCCAACATTGCTATTTTCACGTCAAATCGGGTTTTCACTAGTAACTTTTGTTTGTAAATTCCAACTTTTGTGACATGTGTGCTGAAAATAAACATCATTTCTATATTTCTATTCCAGTTTTTCTTTCTTTTTTTTTTTACATTTTGCTCAATTGTCCGGATTACTACCCTTGCCTGCACCTCTCCCACCTCCCCCCGAATCTGCCCTGCAGCCCACGCCGGTGTCGGCCTTCGAGGAGCCCGGCCACCCAGGCACTCCGCCTCAAAAAGTTGAAGACCACTGCTTTAGACTGTTCTATGGACTCTTATTATGAGAGAGCACTATGCCGTCCCGGCTAACTGCTTCGCTGTACAAGGTGCAGCTACGCGGTCGGCTGCTGAACCTGAAGGTCGCGGGTTCGATCCCGGCCGCGGCAGGTCGCATTTCGGTTGAGGCGTAATGGTAGATGGCCCGTGTACTGTGCGATGTCAGTGCACGTTAAAGAACACCAGATGGTCAAAATTTCCAGAGCCCTCCACTACGACGTCGCTCATAATCATATCGCGGTTATGGAACGACGTAAAACCCCAGATATTATTAATATTATTAAGGTGCAGCTCCTAAATTGTGTTTGTTTGGAAAGATGATTGACATTCGGAGTACATTTTGTACTCTATCGAGGGAGAGTAGTAAGCCCTGAATTGTGTTACAATCATACTGCCAATTATTACCTCACCCCAATTGGGCATAAATTCAGAATCAGCATCGTCAACGACCCTGCTAAGAAAGACCGATGTACGCGCTTGCCCGCCGCAAACTCTCAGTTTTGTAAAATGAGAAAACTTAAGTCTAACAGCGCGACAAGTGGCAATTTCGAACGCCGCAACGACGCTTTATTTGAGCCACCGAATATACGCACTGCGCCGGACAAAAGAAAGCGAACGTTTTGGGGCGCCATTGTTCAACGTCGCTGTAAATATATCCTCAATGTTTCCTTATTTGGCAACGGATGAAGCGGAAAGGGCGCGCGTCTTTCCAAAAACACTCTCGAGTAAATCGTAAGTACCGAAAAGCGTAGAGCCTACGAAGAAACTAAGCAAAAGCTCGGGAAAAAGAAAAGAAAAAGGGAGAGAGGGGAAGGTTAGGGAGGTTCTTCTTCGGGACTGTGTACATTGCTCAGGCCCGGCCATCGTATTATGGCCGGGAGGGTTCGCGTGCCTCCAATTCATCAGTGGCGGCTTAATGTTCTTTTCTTTCTTCTTTATTTCTTTTTCTTTTTTTTTTTTTTTTTTTTTTTTTTTTTTTTTTTTTTTTTTTTTTTTTTATGGTGGCACGCCATGGCCACGTCATTCTTACGCTTCCTGGCCGTACACCAAGGGGAAAAAAAAGGCGGGGTAAAAGAACTTAGGGAGACAAATGTGTCGATGTATAGCCTGCAGATTACGGGTATATACCAAGTACAAAGCTATGGATCGGGGCACGAAGGCTACGATGGGATCTGTCACGTGACCTTTAAGTTTGTAGGCCTTTCATGTCCTTAGGCCTGCCTCTACAACGTGCGCGGTTAAAATCGAGTGCTGAAACTAGCTTAGAAACGTGGAACTGCCGCGTTTTTCCTGCTACGACACAATCACTTGCTCCACCTCTTGCTGCAAGTGAGCATGTTTCTGTTTTTTTTTTCCTCGTGGCTGCATTGGCCATCTTGTTGTTGTAGTAGAACTCTTTCCTCGCACTGCTCTCAGAGCCAACGTGGATAAATTCACACACACACACACACACACACACACACACACACACACACATATATATATATATATATATATATATATATATATATATATATATATATATATATATATATATATATATATATATATATATATATATATATATATATATATATATAATTTCATTAGAAGGTTGCAGGCTATTCGGCTAAGAGTATGAGGAACAAAAACAGCATTTATTCCGACATTACCGCTGAAGACCAGCCTTCTTTCTTGGTCCTCGGCCATAACTTCAGCATAAATGTTATGCTTTTCACTATTCATATACAGCATTTTCTCGCGTATAACCTGCAACAAAAAACACGAAAATGAGTTTAAGAAGTGGGGGTGCGAGTTATATGCGCGGGGGTTATATGCACGCTTTTTGTTGTTGTTGTTGTTGTTGTTGTTGTTGTTGTTGTTGTTTCTTGTTGTAGAGTTAAAGTTAGGGGGATAGGTTATATGCAGGGGCGGGTTATATGAGAGAAAATACGGTGTGTGTGCGTCTGTGTGCGCGCGTGTGTGTGTGCGGTGATCATACTTCAAGCGACGGTCCATTTCAGACTGCTTTATTGTTTACTCAATCTAAAAAAAAAACTCTTAAATAAATTAGAAAACGCTCATGCGACGTTTACAGGAACGACGTCTCTTTCCGCGAGGCATAACGCCGTGCCACGGAGGGACTGCGCAGTTTCTCAGCGGAAACACGACTTCGTGCCCCGGCACACCTGTCGTTCGTGCTCCCCGAGAAAATCGAAAAAGCGCTTTGCAAGAAGAGAGGCTCTCTTTTACGGCCAGGAGAATGCAGGTACGGAATGCGTACCATCTACGTTTCGGAATGTTGCGCAGGAATTTTAACAGTTCTGGCTACAATCTACTCCCCAGAGGACGTAGCATGCAGTTTGACGAGAAATGTCACGCAATGGATGAGCCCGCGGGTTATCAGGGCATAACTCTTGGTGTATTTGTATCCGGCAAGCGTAATTTTGTTCAGTATAAATGGCGTCACTTCGAACGACTTGGTGTTTTGTGTAATTTTCAAGAATAGGCGCCACTCGTGACAGGCAATGATTCTGCAACACCCTACACTTCCTTTACGTATAGACACCAGAGGCGTAGCCAAGGGGCGGCGCACCGGGCCCGTGCCCCCCCCCCCTCCCCCTTTTTTTTCGTCTTACCATACGGAGCACAAAATGACACTCGAACACATCTCCCTGCCCGGCCCCGACTTCGGATCAAAGTCGCACTGCCAAGCTCGGGGACGTGGGTTCGATTCCCAGCCACGGCGGCCGCATTTCGATGGAGGCGGTATGCTAGAGGCCCGTGTACTGCGCGATGTCAGTGCACGTTAAACAACACCAGATGTTAAAAATTTCCGGAGCCCTCCACTACGGCGTCCCTTCGTAATCATATCGTGGTTTTGGCACGTGAAACCCCAGATATTACTATATATGCCCGCTCACGTCACAACTTTAACGCCACTCAATGTCACGCACTATAACAGCTTCTTCGAGCTGCGCCGAAATGCAAACAATATAGCCAAGTCTCGCGCACAGTGAGCTGTCGACGCATGCGCCGCACGGACAGTGCTTCCGGCACGTATATACGGGCTCACCGACCTGCCGTTTATCGGACCGGTACACCGTTCACTCCGCACGCACTGGACGCGAAAGGGTCGCAACAGAGCGAGTTGCGAACAATGACCCGCGATCTAGTGCCGCCGCGCAACGTTCCGTATAATAGATGTGCATATACGCGGAGGACACACGTTCATAACACATCGACAAGGTGCCCGCACTTCTCACGCTGACCCCTGCAGTAGTGTACAAGCAAGGCGTGACGCGAGTTTTCACACACCGCGTCCGCTTACGCGCCCTGCCGACTACACACACGCACACGTAGTAGCGGCAGGAGAGAGAGAGTGCGACATTGCATGCAGCGTGGTATGGCCCCGCACTCAAGCCGGTTCAACGACCCCTAAGATCCTGCGCCAGCCTTTGAGAGGCGTAGGCACGGCTTTTAGCCGCAGTGTGTCTCCGCTTACGAGTAGAGTGTCGGAGCCGCACGTTCGTGCACGACATATCACTCTTCGTGTGTGTGTGTGTGTGTGTGTGTGTGTGTGCGTGTGCGTGTGCGTGTGCGTGTGTGTGTGTGTGTGTGTGTGTGTGTGTGTGTGTGTGTGTGTGTGTGTGTGTGTGTGTGTGCGTGCGCGCGTGCGTGCGTGCGTGTGCGTGCGTGTGTGTGTGTGTGTGTGTGTGTGTGTGTGTGCGTGCGTGCGTGCGTGCGTGCGTGCGTGCGTGCGTGCGTGCGTGTTTTCTCATGTACAGTGCTGGTCAAAACTTCGCAGGCCACGCTCCCATAGGAATACAGGGGATAGTGGCCTGCGAACTGTTGACTCCCCCTGGGCATATAGCAGTGACACATCTGGGTGTACCGTATTAACTCGAATGTAACGCGAGTTCATTTTCCGGGTTTTTTGCCACCCAAAGTGAATTACCCGCGTTACGATCGAATACCGAAATAACACGTTTTTCTTCCTGGACGCGATGAACAGTCACCCCTCGCGTTACAACCGCGGTCGCGTTATAATCGAGTAAATGCGGTATATATGTTCATTCTCATATGTGTGCGTGTTCGCGACGTGTCTGTGCTGTACGCGCGTACGTACGCCACTTGTGTTCTTGTAGTTTGCGTCTGCGCGAGCGTGTGTGTTTTGTGAGAGGCAGGTTCGGCGATCCCTCCCAGATTAGCACCACCAGGGAGGGGAGCGCACAGCTGATCCCACGACGCGTCAGAAGAGGAGTGCCGTTATTTTCGCGTCGGCTTTTTCGGGATCAGGAGTAAAAGCACGCTGCCTAACTCTCAACATTTATTTTTCTTTTTTTTTTTCTCTCTCTCTGTCACCCCGTGTCAGCCACCGTCTCTGAAATGGCGGGATTTTTCTTGGGGAATCGCGCCGGGCTCGGCGATTGGGCTGTGGGCCGGAGCCGCCGTTCCGGAAACGCCCTAGACAAATAAGGATCGCTCGGCGCTTCCATGTTGACGAACGTGGAGGCGGCGGCGCATGCGTTGGGTATGTATACGGTTACAGTCCCTCCGCGAGAAGTGCGGAACTTCAAAAGATACCGGTGCAGATAACGGCAGATTAGATAGAGAGCAATTTGAAGCCCAATGCGACGGATGTCAGTTTGCGCTACGCGTGTACGTGGGTGTTCGCCTTTCTTGCGTATACTTTACGCCCATAAACTACCTTTAGCAGACCGCAGCAACATAGTGTAAGAAAACGACCTTTTGTTCTGTAGCATAAGAAAACGTCCTTTTGTTCTGTCGCAGTATCACGGACAAGAACGCGTGAACGACATGAATGCTGAATTTTCTAAAAGAGGACACACATTACACTTCAGTAAGACGTTCTGAGGGCTAATTGGTTCATTGCTGTTATGAAGAACGAGGACCCGTGGTCATAGATGTCTTTACTGGATCAAGGGCTGCTCCGAATCCCCAACTTCGTTCTTCTTCTCCTTTCGTCCCTCGCGCCTCCCCTCAAGCCCATGCCCCACTTCTTTATTTTCAACGTTTCATATACGAATGACCAGGACACGAGCGAGAAAACACACACAACACAACGCACCGCAAATTGCTGCGCCCGTGGTGTTCTGCTTGTTTTCTTGTGTCCAGTTCATTTCGCGCAGTTTAAGAATGTATAACACATTACACGTCTGAATGTGCGCACCGCGATATACTGAGTATATAAATATAATAATCACGAAAGAGAGAGAGAGAGAGAGAAAGGAAGAATAACACGAACCCCGAACTACCGGGAAAAACCACCGCGGTCGTAAAATGGCGCTATATAATGTCGCGATGGGAGCACAAACAAAGAGCATTAGGGTCGCCCAGCGTCTCAAGCACCGCAAATTGCTGTTTTGATGGTCAGTAAAGCTAACACGCCACTATAATGGTGCTTTCGAATGAATGGCCGCCATAACCATTCTCCATCCCTCTGTCTCTCTCTATGTCTCTCTGTCACCCGCGTGATCCCAACTCCATGCACGCAAGATAAAACAAAACTGAAGGAATGCTTGCATAGACGGGCAAGCAAGCAGACTCATGGTTTATTAACCGCATTCGCCTGTGTACCCACTGCTTGACATGGCCTATCGAACTATAGACGGCCGGGAGCCTGCGTGGTGCCGTAATCGGATAACCGAAACTGGGGCAAGGGGAGGCGGGGGGCATGGACGCTGCGGGGTCCGCATTCGACCCAGTCTCCCCCGCATCTATGTAGTGCTTCTTTTCGTGCACATATAGTGTGCAGCGCTGCGGAAGTTACGCAAGAAGTTTGCGTATCGCAACGTGCACCTCCGAGCCTTTCTTGGCCAGCCTTCGTGGTTGCTACGAACCGCGCATTGGTCTTATTGGGACACTGAAGAGAAAAAAAATTGGGGGGACCCTTACGCTTCGCCTTTAAGAGTTGAACGCGATAGCGATATCCTGTCCCTAGTGCGTACTTTCAATCACTTGGTGCATACTATGTAATGGGCCAGTGGCGTAGCCAAGGGGGGGGGGGGGGAGGGGGCGGCAACCCCCCCCCCCCCCGAAATTTTTCAATTTTGCTTGCGTATATATACACGGACACATACAAACGCACGCACGAACACACATAAACTATAATTGAACCCTCCCCCCCCCCCCCCCTCCCGAAAACAATTCCTGGCTACGCTCCTGTAATGGGCAGCATGCTTTAAACCACGAGCAATTATGCGCGGGCAAATGTTTTCGAAGTTGCTATGCACCCACTGTTTAGAAAAAGTTTATTTACACTATGTACAAAAACAAAAACGTAATAACATTTCGGTAATCAGGGGTTGTACATACACATCGGGACAGCTCTACGTGGTTTTAAGGGAATGCGCGCAGTAACGTGTGTGCCTTTAGTAATGGGTGGCCGGCTTTGAACCACGATGTCGTTATGATATTCACATGTTCTCACGGCCCGATGGCAATGTACGCTTGTACCACGCGATATTATTGCGATATTACATGTTGAATTGTGACGCCTGTATACAGGACGCGTGCGTTTGTAAAGCATGAAAGTTATTTTTTGGTCACGGTACAAGATGATGATTTTTTGCTCACAACCAACGACACCGACGCCGACGCCGGAATTTCTGCGAAACGAGCTCTTTAACGCTATCGCGTTAAAACGGTTTTTGCTCGTGTTGGCAAATTACTCCTTTGGAGTATCAAAATCACCGGGCTCGCCGCGAGAACACGCTTGGTAAGCGAGAAAACGCGCGAGCAGAAAGCGCCGGTGGCGACGCCTTCTTGAGGTTCCCGCACTAAACGCGGGGACGTCATATATTTTGATGATGGCGTCTACTAGCTCCTACGTAGCTCCTAATCGGTAAAAATGAAGATCGTTGTCCACTGAGGGGGGGCCAGAGACTTAACATGCCAAGTTTCGGGAAATTTCATTGAGCCAAAGTCGCCAAAGTACGAAAACTGCACCCGGAAATTCGTGACGTCACGAAGCGAGGAAATTTCGGCGCCAAATTTAAAAATGAGACTTCGACCTTGATCTTCTCTAATAATAAGTTCATCATGGCGAGATTAAGGACGTTAGAGTTTTTAGAGTGTACTTTATAAATCTAAAGCGATTCACCACTTCACTTTATTACCCCTTCAAACGACGCGTTAACAGCCTGTTTACTACAGCATGTTCATCTTCAAGCTGCAAAACTTTTTATCGTTTATTGCTCATAACCTAAAAGCAGTAACTCCAAATGCACCCGAACTGCTACTTGGTACGAACTTAGCAACAGCAAGAAGTCACGCTAGCCTCCGCAGTGCTGCACGCTACTTTATGAAACGGGGTGTATAGCTCAGTGCATGCACTGCAAGGAATCGTTGAGTCGGGACCACGTCCTCGGGGTTGGGAGCCGCAACACTGCGGCTCCTAACCCCGAGGCAGTGTATGCAGCGACGCGCTCGCCTTCAGACCTCCGCGAGTGCATTCGATCTCGCAGCGGACATTAAAAAACAATAAACGAGCGAGTGCTTCTCCGAATAAGAGCTATATTGCTCTTTTATGTCGTCCGCGACGATCTCGATTTTTTTTTTTTTATGTTCTGCACGAAAAGCGCGAGCATTGATGGCAAGATCGTGACAACGATTTCGCCATTGGCTGCAGCGGTCGCGGCATAGTATGCGTAGTATGTCGTGTACATTCGTGAGCGTAGGAAAGGAGAAAGATAAGCACAAGCAAAACCAGTGGCCGGTCCACAGGCACGTGCTTTCGTGGAGTGGATACGTCAGCGTGTGGCTCTGAGCAGAACGCTGCCGATAGAACGCGTAGTTTGATTCTTTTACGGGTCAAAACGTTCGATTAAGGGCACAACGACGAGGGATACAACAGCCTATAGGCGATCGTGAGCCGTGAGCGCGATGGAATGGATTTCGAAGAATGAAGACGGGAAAATAAAGAAAAATAGAAACCAGCGCGAGACTGAACGAAACAACCCGTACTTTAAACGCGCACTTTTTTTTTTTCGAATCCCAAAGACAGTTACCACGCGGTCTCTGTTTGAAACTATGTCAGGGTGAGGAGATTCGATCTTTTCTGCGCGTCTCGGTTACGTAGTTGCTCCCGATACGTTGGAATACAAGTGTAATCGATTTTGGTGTTGAGATATTGTTATTGTTATAATCTGCCTGCTCGTTAGTGGTGCAGACAGATCTACCAAAGTGAATATAGGTGAGCAAAGGAAATCCAAGCCTGGAACCTACGCTTACGTCAGAAAAAAAAATGGAAAAGGAAACGTAACGAGGTTAAAGCAGATAACTGTCCGGTAGGCTACTCTCTGCGTCTAAGGGAATGGTGGAAAAGATGAGGAAATGGCAGATGGCTCACGCACGTAAACGAGCAAGGCAAACGACTAGTTTTTCATGCAGTCCCTATGATACACCAAAGCTACGCCTAAATCGTACTAGTGCTTTGAAGACAACCCAGGACTGACGTAACTCGTATTGCCAGTTCAATTCGAATGAAAGGTGAGCGTACAGGCAAAACAACGGCGTTTCTCTGGTTTTATAACGCCGTCCTCGGAATAATCTGGCAGTTATATGAACAGTATAGAGTAAAAATAGTGAACTTTTACTGCTGAGGATACAGAATGCAAAATTTTGCCAACACTGAAGTCAGTGCACTTGGCTATCGTAATTTGTAAGAGGTAGAGATGGGAGAAGGGGTTTCAAGTTTCAAGTTTATTAAAAGAATCGCAATTTACAATACATATACGAAGGCAAACATTTTCAGGAGGAGGCCCAAAAGTTTAGAACTGTGGGAGGGCCTCCTATCAGAATTGGACAAAAAAATATTAATAAGCGCTGGAATAAATTGACTATACAGGTATGGATTGACTATACGTTCACAAGTATAATAAATAAAAAAAACATAGAAAAAAATAGCATCAATATGAGCAACACAAAAACCGATTGATAGATGAATTAATGCGACGAAAGCAGGTATGTTCAGAAACAGTATAAAAGCACATGGCAGAACATCAATAGAGGTCAATGCAAAAACTAAATAGTACACTAATTAAAGTGATGAGAGCACGTATGTTTTCAAAGATGATCGAAAACGGGTTTAATGACAATATTTTTAAACCGGGGTTTAGAGTTAAGTTAGGTTGAGTTAGTTTAAGTTAGCTTAGGTTAGCTTACGTTAACTTAGTTTACTTAGATAGCTTAGCTTAAGTTAGTTCCCGCTGTTTTACGCGCCAAAACCATGATATGATTATGAGGCACGCCGTAGTGGAGAGCGCCGGAAATTTCGATCACATCATCATCATCATCATCATCATCATCAGCCTGACTACGCCCACTGCAGGGCAAAAGCCTCTCCCATGTTCCGCCAATCAACCCGGTTCTGTGCTTTCTGCTGCCACGCTATACCTGCAAACTTCTTAATCTCATCTGCCCACTTAATTTTCCGTCTCCCCCTCACGCGTTTGCCTTCTCTTGGAATCCAGTCCGTTACCCTTAATGACCAGCGGTTATCCTGCCGACGTGCGGTTCTTCAAAAGGGAGAAAGGGTTAAGGTGCATTTGAGAGTACAGAATTCACATGCACCGGACACGGAGACGAGCTGTATTCTTCACCGGTTTCCACGCCGACAACTATTTGATACAGTTCCCGTCATCCCATTCCCCACAGTGTGGGGGTAGCAAACCAGGATGCGCGTCTGGTTGACCTCCCTGCCTTTCATTCCTTTTCCTTCATCATCCTCCTCTTCCTAACTTCACGATCCGCATCAGCGCACTTACTTTTCACTTGCTGTGAGTTAGACGCGTCTGATATAGCTGGCTACGCGACACAGCGAGTGCTGATACCTCTTCTGTTCAGTCACTTTCGCCTAAAGTATTGCTATCGCGATATCTTATTCATCCTTGATGGGAAGGCCGGATTTCGCTGATTCCAGCGCCCCTGGTCTCGATAAGAGAACGAACTTGCCCACTGACTGCTCCCCATTTGAACACCTCTCTCGGAGAGTAATGCCACGGCCGTGGTAATGCCGATCACTTCGCATTGCCATCACACGAAGGACTTTGTCCAAATATCCCCATTTTTTATTCAATTTTGCCTGCATATATATATATATATATATATATATATATATATATATATATATATATATATATATATATATATATATATATATATATATATATATATATATATATATAATACACGCGAAAGCTCTGTATATGTGTAATACAGTCGGAAACTTTTTTTCGGGGGGGGGGGGCTTTAGTCCCCCCCCCCCCCGAAAAAAAGTTTCCGACTACGCTCCTGGCAATATACAAATATTTCACCAGCGCTCTGAGTACGTGCTAGCCTCCGATCACGCCTGTATCCTATAATTCACTGCCGCGTTGCGTTGCGACCAGAACAAAACAAAAGATTAAAGAAAAAAAAGAAAAGTGACCCGCGCGGCTTTCTTTCTTCATTTCTTTCTTTCTTTCTTTCTTTCTTTCTTTCTTTCTTTCTTTCTTTCTTTCTTTCTTTCTTTCTTTCTTTCTTTCTTTCTTTCTTTCTTTCTTTCTTTCTTTCTTTCTTTCTTTCTTTTCTTTTACCGTCGTTGGGGCGGTCTCTGTGTCGGCCGTGCAGACACGACCCCGTACCGCAATTGCAGCCCGATCAATTGTGTGTGGCCCGGCCGGCGAGGTATCGCGGGTGCCCCAGCCTAGTGGTCAGTGTCGTCACGGGCCGTGACGCCGCCGGCCCCGATGCCAAAGGTACGCTCGCTGTCTCGGTGTGTGTGGCAACCTTGAATCGGAGCCGCCAACTTGCACGGCTCACTGCGCCGTGATGTATATCGGGCCGGGACAGCCCGCACACCAACTGTGGCAGACCCTGATACGTTGTCTCACCTATACACTCTTAAAGAAATAAGGTAGTAAACGAAAGTAGTAACTGCAGCACTTACTACCCCCCTTGACACGTTTACCTTTCGCTAACGTTTGCTCCTTTAGAGGTAGTAAATATTGTCATAACTACTTAGCGTGTCAGGGTTAGTACTTGAGTATGTGACGATGTTAGTCAACGTCACCTCTATATAGAGCGGCATGTTATGCTGTAATAGCGACAGTGCTATGAAAAATTTTGCCGAAACTATAATTTTCTGAACTATGTTGGAATAACAGTGTTATGCTACGTCATGGCACACGTATATGACAGTAGGGAGATATAAAAAACAGCATACAAAACATCAAATGCAAGCCTGAGTTCATGCTTAGCTCACCTGTGCAACGTGTGCTACCCCAAATTAGGGCTATATATATCCTTTGAGTTTCGGTTATAACGTGTGTCGCGTAGAAGTCTTGATATTCTGTGCGTGCCGATGTGTTCGTGTGCTAGTGTATATTGTTACCCTGAGGATGCCATTGAGGAGTGTATTTTCCAGGGCAATTCCCATTACTTCACGGTTCACTACCTTCCCCTTACTACATAGGTAGTAAATGTTATGACAAGCACTTCACTGCCTGAAAGTTTGTAAGTAGCACTACTTTCTTTTTTCTTTTTTTAAGAGCGTACTTAGGTTTGAAGCACAGGGTTTGAGTGAGTGAGTGAGTGGTGAGTGAGTGAGTGAGTGAGTGGTGGTGGTGGTGAGTGGTAGTGAGTGAGTGAGTGAGTGAGTGAGTGAGTGAGTAGTGAGTGAGTGAGTGGTGAGTGATGAGTGGTGGTGGTGGTGGTGGTGAGTGGTGAGTGAGTGGTGAGTGAGTGAGGTGGTGAGTGAGTGAGTGAGTGAGTGAGTGAGTGAGTGAGTGAGTGAGTGAGTGAGTCTACAGGAGGACGACGCCCATAACTAAGCTCACCTCCTGACTCTAACGAGAACGGGCAACAAGGCAGTAATTACGTGTGATGCCTGCTTGTCAAAACTTAGCGAGCGGACCGATAGCCCTTTCGTATTTTGGACATGTAAGCATAGCGCTGCTAGCGTAGCAACACGCTATCTTAGTACGCACATCAAAAGTGTCGAGGAAAATTAGCGGGCAGCTAAAATAACGCAACAGTGACGATCACACCCATCACAGCTCACATCGCACTGTCCTCGTCGTTTCTCCCCGTCTGTGCATACGAATGAACAAATAACATCAACAAAAAAAAAAAAAACGGCCTTGACGAATTATCAGAAAGTGAGGACAGCTCGCTGATGAGTGCAGTGTGTCAAGTTGCGCGTATATACCGGCGCTTTCCCACCGATATCGAATAGTTGCTTACTCGATGAAAGCCAGCAGCAGCAGCAGCAGACAAAACACGCGATCTTCTTTCACACTGAACAACTAACTCTCCGGTTTGGCAACGCGTCTGAATTACATCCGTCCGCCCGTCCGTCCCAGTTTCGACACCGGAGATGCCCCGAATACGTGCCGAGCGTAGGAATCGTATGCCTCTCACATGTCCCACCCTGCAGTGCGGGGGCGCTTGGGAAGTGTACGCTGGTTCCCGTTCGTCGCCTAACCCAAACCTCAAAACGCGATGCTAACGACTGTCTAAGCGGATAAAGCGTATACGCTAACTTTTTCTCTTTGTTTTCTCTTCGGAAAGCGAATTGCAGCAGCCGCGTGCTCGGACTAGCTCGGAGCGACGCGACGTGATCGCAAAACTCGAATTTGTGTCATCCCATCCGGCTAATACGTATACGGCCAGCCCTCGCGACCGTTTTGCTGTCTTCGATCACGTGCGTGGATCACGTACCCGCGATCGGAGCTGCTGCTTCTCGGAAAGACCACGAAACATTTTTTTTTTGTATATATACGTATGCATTGCAGCTGTGTCGCCAAGTCTAGTTTCACTCTAAGGTTGCAAAGTTTCGCGGCACGCGGCGTGTGGGAACCGAAAGCAACCAACACCTCTCCTTCGTGGCTTAGTTCAGTTTGGTTTTCCTTTTCCTTGCTGATGTCCTTGCGTTGTTGTGCTTTTCCTTGCGTTGTTGTGGGAACGACGCCCCTTCTTTCCGACAAGAGAGAGAGATTATTGAAAGAATTAACCAGAGCTTTTGCTGGTGGCCTCCGAAGAGAGCACTCCTAATGGCCGGGCCCTAGTCCAGAGCACCACTGGCGCTCCTACGGCTGGCAGGCTGCGTCCGCAGAGCTGCTGCAGACGCCCAACTACATCTATCCATTTCTTCGGATGAACCCGTACGTGCCATCCGCTGTAAGGGGTTATAAGGAGACGCTGAAGGAACTCCCTTAACGATAAAATAAAAATAAAATAATATAATTGCCACTTCAGGGCACATGTATGGCGACATCTTAACCTTACAACTGAGAATGGAAATCCAGATGAACATTTAAATAACCTAAGTTATACTGAATGAAGGAATGGAATTTTCGAGGGGTCGTTTTTTTTGTTTGACACAACCCTAGTGAAAACCAGCAGGTCCGGCACGGTGGATTAGTGGTTATAAGGTGCTCGGCTGCTGACCCGAAGGTCGCGGGTTCGATCCCGGCCACGGCGGTCGCATTTCGGTGGAGGTGAAATGGTAGAGGCCCGTGTACTGTGCGATGTCAGTGCACGTTAAAGAACACCAGATGGCCGAAATTTCCGGAGCCCTCCACTATACGACGTCTCTCATAATCGTACCGTGGTTTTGGGACGTAAAACCCCAGATATTATTATTATTATTATTATTATTATTATTATTATTATTATTATTATTATTATTATTATTATTATTATTATTATTATTATTATTATTTTAAAACCAGTAGATGATAAAGCCAGGGACGGTATAGGGAAACGTTAATTGTACTGTTTTAGGGGTATTGTAATAATTGTGATATAGATGTGAAAAAAGTAAAGTGGGCGAACAGACAAATTGCCACTGGCAGGGACCGAACCTGCGACCTTCGGATTACTGCGCTTTATGCACTCCCCGCCCTTCGAAATTAACACGCTATGGCGGGTGTAAACAAAGTGCTACGCTATCATACGCATGAGAGCGCCTACATTATTCATGAATTGAAACGCGACATCATTTTTCTTTTTTTCTCCTTTTTTTAGTACAACGACTGCTATGTGAAATTGCTCGTGATAACCGCGTCACGTCTGCAAATTTTGCCACTAAAGGTAGTGTTGGCTCTGATTTAAGTGTTCTCGTTGAAAGATTTGACGCGAACTGTAGACGCTGGAAAAGAAAGTGCGGGCATTACATAGCCCCAAACTTTCGCGTTCTATAGTCCGTGAGTACTGTATACATAGGATGCCGATGCTACGCTCTCAAAAGTGTATAGTGTATCTACATTCGTCGTAGCACGTGTATCAGAGAAAGCGATAATAACGGAACAGGAAATAATTCTCGACAGAGAAGATGCTTCACGCCGACCGCCACTGCATGCGCGGTTCGGCCCGTCCTGCCAACGCCGCTATCTTGTCTATCGTGTGAATCTCACGGAAGAGCGGGGAGATTCTTTTATTACTACACTGCAATCAGGGCACAGGACGAGTCACGTTACACACACCGCGCAGCCACGGAGCAGCGCGTTCTTAATTGCGGCACAACCCGCTAGACCACTCCGCGCGCATTATATATAAGACGCGTTGTCCTGCAACAGGCCGGACGCTCTCCGCGAGAGGTGAGAACGTTACGAGCGAGTCCGGTCCAGTTCCCACCTAATCCTCCGCCTTGGTTCCCACGCGCGGTCTAGCGAGCTACGAAGGAAGGTATCACGCGCGAGGCTCCAGGAGATGGACGTAATTGCGAAAGGAAATAAAGGACTCATATTTTTCACGCTGACAACTGCGTTGAATGTGGGCTCGGCGCGGGTAATGCAGGATAACGGAGCCTAGTGGGCTATACACAATGGTATTACAGTAACAGGAAATGCTACACACGTTCAAGCGCAATGTGAGAGCATCGCTGGGCTCGTATCGTACATGCATAAAGTGTCTAATCGTGTGAAATCTGATGCCGCCCAACGACGACGATTTTTTTTCTTTTTTTTTTTTATACATAAGATGTATTTCTAGCGCGATTCCGCCCTCAATATGCAGCGGAGTGCGGCGGTTCTCGATGTAAAAAAAAATTAAGGCAGCTTCGCGCTGGTGGTGCCAAGCCTAAAGGGAGTGCGGAGCTGGGCAGCCTTCTTTGTTTCTCTTCGGTTTTCTTTTTTCTTTCCTCCTCTCTTTCTTTCTTTTTCTCTTTTCCAGTTTCTTCTGTCCTTTTCTTTCCCTCTTTATTTCTATTTACTTCTATTTTTCTGCCTATTTCCCCCTTTCTTTCTCTTTATATTTCTCGCTTGGTTCCACTTTTTTTTCTTTTTTTTTTACGTGGTTTTCTCGGCGTTACGCCAAGCGACGCCAGCATACGACAGCCCGGACCCCTAAAGTCCTCCGCACATGATATCTTCATCAAGGCGCTCGAAGAACAAGAGGAAGAAGACTTCTCCTTAGCGCGAGCGCGCGCTCAGTACGGATGGCTATACGTGGTTTTGCCTGCGTTACGCCAAGCTGCATGAGAAGATGACAGCATACGACAACCCGGGCCCCTAACGGGCTCCGAACCTAAAAAAAAAAAGAAAAAGAAAAAAAAAAGGGGGGGGGGGGGGGTCTCACTAAGGGATGTGGCGTCTCAGTGCCGTATTTCCCTTCATAGAACCAGCACTCGTTAGCGCTGACTAAAGTTAACTCGCTAGCTTCGGCTAAATTATCGCTAATGTCGGCTAGCGCTTGCCAAAGCTGGCTAAGGATGGCTAAATGGCAGCTAATTCTGGCTATTACCTGTTTTAATAAGAAACATTACCTGTTTTATTACGAACATTTTTTTTTTTATTCAATCTACCTTGTCTACAATGCTTTTCTGTTTCCTTGTTGTTTAATAAATACTACGAAGTTTTGCACGTTTAAATGATAAATACACAGCTGGGGCAGGCATGACAGAGAGGATTAACTCGACGACGAAAGAGACAAAACCAACAGAAACAGTAAAACGAAGCATGAAAAAAAACTGTAAGCACCCCGACACACGTGAAAGGGCAGTCCACGGAGTTTTAAAAACGGCAAATTGCGATGCACGCTCACTACGCTGCGGCAATTACTGCACGCGTATATGGCGTC
>JALIZH010033000.1:970000-980000 GCA_030522465.1 Rhipicephalus appendiculatus
GTTGATTCCTCTTTTATAGGAATCATCCGTAACACAAAGTGAAACGTGCATCCATACTAGTTATTACGGCTGTGTTTGAAGTTAAGAAATGCAATTCACGCAGCGTTTATTACTATGGGTCGGCATGGCAGCCTTCTGCGTTGAGGCACTCAAACAGACACCCCCTAGTATTTTTATTCGACTCCGTAGTGTCTTTTGGCAGCACAGTAACGTGCGTCGCGCCCAGATTCATGAATGTGAGAAGCGCAGCTCGTAAGGTACATGTACAAAAAAAAAAAGAATGCGCGAAGGCGTTACGATTCCAGCTGGCACGTCATATCAAACTCTCCGAGGGTGCACCTAGTGCAAATGCCATAATTCACCATTTTGCCAAGTAGCGAAATACCGACTACGCGTCTGTAAGGCAATATGCGCACCTACGTATTATTGTTCATGCTTTGGATGATGATGATGGTGGTGGTGGTGGTGGTGATGACGTTGAAATTTTCGCGTCAGCCTTTTGTAATCGGTTGTGAGCTTTCAACCAACCACTGGTTAAAGGGGAACTCCGGCGATTTTTTTCGATATTCACCGATTTAAATAAAACTTTCATGCTATGTTCTCTTTGCTGCCCTGATGATGTGTGCCGAATTATACAGCCGTAAGTCATTTAGTTTTTGGAAAACGAATTTTAAAAATTGGCAGCCAATTCCGGAATCATGCCTTCAAATGCGGGCCACCCTGTGTACGTGACGCATCTGTCTACTCCTTTCTCGCCCAGTAGACGGACGCAGAGCGCGGCGCGCTCTTTTTTCGTCGAGGCGACGCTGACGCTAGCACAGTTGTGTAGCGGATTTTGTGACGTCATCGCATACCCAGCATGGAGCATGGAGCAGCGCCCTGTTTCGGTTTCTGTTCTGGCTCATCATTCATTGCTTATTTAAAATTATTGACGATAGTCTCAGCAAAATGAACCACCCTATTGCAGGACTGTTAATACTATTTGAAAACGGCGTTATCTCAGTACGGTCGAAAATGCACCGGAGTTCCCCTTTAAGGAATATACATGGTTCAAGTATTGGTGCGACTCTGCACGTCAGTGACTACGTATAACATCTGTTATCTATTATTGCATCTGCTCTTTTTCACTTGTCATTACATATGTTGACATGTCTGGTCGTGCGACATGACGCTGCAATGACGTGTTTTTTTTTTTTGAAGAAACTTCAAGTGGTGGCGACCCTGTCGTAGAATACCTGACTGCCACGCAGAATGCCTGAATTCGATTGCCAGGTCGGATAAGCCAGCAGTTTCTTTGTCCGAATTTCTTGCCGAGCTACCCACGTGCCCTTTTACTGACGTCACTTCCGTGACGGAATAACATGATTAAATTCTTGGTGGACCACGGCATAAAACACTTTCGTGCTAAAATTTAAAAGCATTTCAACGTCGTCAGATGAACTATGTAAATGCGCTGCACTATAATCAACGCGCATAAAAAGATTGACTGCATGCAAGCACAATTTTGTATTAAACATTTCTATATCGTTGCTATAACGTTTCTTGAAGGTTTATAAGGTCAACTACTGTCCTTTGTCTTCATATGTTATAGTATACAGATATATAACACTCCTTGTCATGTGTCACATGTAACCGCATGCCGTACAATCACTATTTGCGCGTCTTCAGACGTTGCTCGAAAACTACGACATCCAATCGCGACGGATGCTGCTACCTTGACGCTACAGCTTCTAGTTTAGCGAACACAGTTAGTCGTGCAAACATGTAGGGATTAAGGCGCGGGCACCTGTACGAATTATCTGCAAGGACGCTGGCTCTTCCAACAGGCAGCCGGCAAATCAACCACGGTGAGAGCAGAACGGCACATGCTGCACTTTTTAGATGTGAAGCATCTTATGGCGAAGCTTAATACGGTGGTGGTGGTGGTGGTGGTGGTGTGCCGCGTGCCCACCCTTACTGCGCATGCGCAAACCCTTTAAAAAAATAAAAATAAAAACCTCCTCCCCCTCTTTCTCCTCTAGGCATCCCTCCCCGCGGCAACCACACCCTCACTGCGCATGCGCCTCCCCTCCTCTCTCCCCTCTTACACTCCCCCCCTCTCCTCTAGGCATCCCTGCCCGCGGCGTCTACACTCCCACTGCGCATGCGCGTCCCCCCTCTCTCTCCTCTCCTACGCTCCCCCCCCTCTCTCCTCTACGCATCCCTGCCCACGGCGTTCACACACCCACTGCGCATGCGTGTCACCCCCCTCTGTCTCCTCTCCTACGCTCCCCCCTCTCTCGCCTCGCGACGCCGACGCAGGCAGCGTCTGCTAGCGAGTTTCTTGGTTGAAAAAACCGACTGCTCGCGCTGCACAACCGTTCACTGGCCACCCCGTATATATGGCAATGGATCTTGACCTCCAAGGTGGTGCCGGTGGGAGATTTCTCCTGTGCGTTGTTGAACAATAAAAATTCGCAGCGTGCTCGTTAACTAAAAGCGGACTGCGGGTCTCTGTGTCCAGTCGGAGTCTTCTGTCTCTCATTGCCCATTAGCAGCGATTGGCATGTTCCAGTAGGAAACACTGCTCCATCACTGCCTGCTTTGCGCCGCCCCAGTTTTCTCTCCTGCGCAACGCTGCGATGAGCGCCAGCGTCAACGCCGCCGCCAGTGTAACCGTTAGCGCCCGCTGCTTCACATCTACACATTGTTCCCTTTAGCGGGAGATGGCGTAATTTTTTTTCCTATTAGCATCAGGGTTGCCGTTGGGTGGACATGAAAAGGCGCCAGAACTCACGCCAAAAGTAGCCAAAGTAGCCATGTCATTTGATATTATCGCCGAATTTCAAGCCAAACAGAACAGAAGCGGTATTATCAACAGAGTCCTTACTATTGATGAATAAATAAAACCATTTTGAATAACTAAAACCGCAAATTAAAAAAAATTGACGGCAGATCCACGAGGTGAATGATGATGAGATTGGGCGAAGCTCCTGGAAGTAATCATCGGTTAAACCGTGAAATTTCTTCCGTTAATTCGCCCGATAAAATTGACGTGAAACGAATGTTTTATCAAACTTTTATTGCTGGTTTCCGTTGTCCTTTCATTATGACCGCTTTGTGGTCGGTGAAATGTAAGCTAAGTGGTTCTTGCATACGAGCACACACCGACGGCAACGAGCATCGTCAACTACAAACCTGTATCGCGATATGGTTTTGATTATAAAACCATTGCTTTAGAAAACACCTGGCGTCTTTCGTTAAGCAGCTGGCGTCTTTTCGTTTTGCTTTAGAAACATCTGGCGTCTTTTCGTTTTGCTTTTAGAAAACATCTGGCGTCTTTCGTTGGTTTATTTCATCAATCAACGGCGTTTTGAACAAAATTTTTATTGTTTAATCACGCACAGGAGAAATCTCACCAGGCACTACCTTGGAGGTAAACAATGGCTGCTACTGGGAATGAGAGACAGCAGAAGTCGGCTTTTAACACTTCTACTAACGTTTCCTACTGGAACATGCCAATGGCTGCTAATGGGGAATGAGAGACAGAAGAATTCGGCTTTTAGTTAACGCGCACGCTGCGAATTTTTTATTGTTCAACAACGCACAGGAGAAATCTCCCACCGGCACCACCTTGGAGGTCAAAGCGTAAGACTGGTTACGCACTACGACTACGACGAGGGACGAACGGGTGCCGCTTTAAGGAGCTTCGCCCCTAAAAGAGCCATGGCGCCAACTGGAAATATTCGTCGCCAACGGGGTCCAAAAGTAGCCAATTTGGCGCAAAGTAGCCACCAACGGCAACCCTGATTAGCATCGCTATAATCCTACAATTATCAAAGAAGTTACTTGGTTCGAATTAATCTCACGCACCGTCAAGCCTGCGTAATAAACATGTCGCTGCGCGTTTACTAATATATTTTGTTTGCGGACTCAGGGGCCGTCGCTTCGGAACCGTCGGCCGGCTGGGGCTAATCTGAGGCTGGGTGGCACTTGTTTTTAATGGGGGCACTCAAGACAAGTGATTCCCTCGATGGTGGCAGTGAAGTGAGGAACTTACGCGTTGTGCTCTGACAGCTCTTTGAGGGGGGAGGGACAAAACACCCCCCCCCGCTATCGCACTATCGCACTATCGCCGCCCCTAGCTGGGGCTATCAGAGACGACACAGGGCAAGCAAGCGCTATTAAGCTGCTCAGCGCAAGAACGTAGACACAGCGCACATAGAAAGGACGAGGACCAGCTCAGACTTCCAACTGAATTTTATTACAAAAAGATACAAACATACAGCCTACAGAAATGATAAGACCACATGCTTATGTAAGAATCAAACAAAAAAACTAAGAGGGAAAAGGGAACCGCAAAAAAAAAAAAAAGAATCAAGCAACTACTCCGGCACACTAAGTGCCGAAGAATTCCAAATAGGCCTGTTCTTTACGCCTGTTCTTTTTCGGATAAGAATAGTTTAGAAAGAACTGGCCTATTTGAATTCTCCGGAACGTGGTGTTGCGGGGTAGTTACTTGCTTTTTTTTTCTGTTTTTGCGGTTCCTTCTTCCCATTTAGTTTTTTTGTTTGGTTCTGGCATAGGCATGTGGTTTTATAATTCCTGTAGGCTATATGTTTGCATGTTTTTGTAATAAAATTCAGTTGGAATGTCTGAGCTGGTCCTCGTCATATCTATGTGTGCTGTGTCTACTTTTTGCGCTGAGCAGTTTGATAATGGAATACCAACTAGCCAGATCCCACACTTTATTTCAAGCGAGCGTGCATGACAAATGACCTTTACGCTGCTCAGCGGTGTCCAAGTTCCGGCTTCCGGCCGTGTAGTCCAGCTCGACAGATTACGCGGTATGAGAGCAGCGGCGCCTTGTCCCCATGTGTCGCACATTAGATGGGACTCGCTTAACTGCCCCTAGGATTCGGCAAATTACGACTGTAATGAGAAACTCATCCGGTTGTCTAATACGACAAAAAAGAAAATAACAAACGAGACAGTCCGATCGATACACCGATGTCTTCGATCCTTCAAAACGAGGGCGCCCCCCGTAAACCGAACTACCGACCGAATGACCGACAGAGTAGTGACGCAAGGCGGGAGAAAACAAAAAAGAAATAACAAGTAAATAAGTAATACGGAGCTAATGGCAAACCCTGCCGACCAATCGGGGCACTTGAACCGGTTGCGCGTGTGTGTCGTAGTCTAGCTCACCCACTAGTTTCGTAAGAGCCACGCGCTCGCTAGCGGCATAGACAAAAAAAAAAAAAAAAAAAAAGCGTCGCCGCCGCTTTCGATGCAACTGAGACGGTCCAAACCAGATCTGCACGCGCGAAAACTGAGCTTACCTAACCCGCCTTGCACAGCCGTACGTACTGCGTCGCCGCTGTCTCATTCTCGCAAGTGAGGTGAAAAGGAAAGTCAAAAGATCCTTACGTCCGGGGACCTTTTTTTTTTTTTTCTTTTTTTTTTTTTTTTTGCGAGGAGCACGACAGCTGACGCAAATGATTAAGAGGGTCGCGCAAGCTTTTTTTTTCCTCTCTTTCTCTCTCTCTTTACTCAGAACTGAGTGGTAACCTGTTTGTGGTACAGCTGAAACCTTCGTCTCGCTTGAGGTCTTCGTTGTGTTTTGCTGCTACATATGTCCCGTGACGTTGGTATAGAAGTTTATTACCCTTTATACGCGTTTATTATTGCCTTCTTTTCTTTATTAACAGCGTGCCAAGCAGTTCACAAGCAAAGGATAAGACCCGATTTAAGTTAAGAACGAGCGATAACAAACGCGTTCAACGTCTCCTACTCGCGATCAAACGCATGGACAAGTTTATATACAGTCAGCCTTGAAAGGTAAACGACCGCAATTTTCAACTTTACTTTTCGTGAACGTCCTTGAAGTTCTTGAATGTTTAATAGTCCCGAATAAAAGTGGCGCCAGGCAACCGATGCATAGCGATAGCAAACGGCTCGCCTTTTATTTATTTATTCTTTTGTCTCCGCAGATTTGCGTGCGTGATTAAAGCACTGGTTTCGTTGAACTGGACGTTCCTTATAGTTCATACGGCCGACCGGCTAAGTATATCAGTCGTAGAATTTAAAGAAAAACTATAACATGCGACACCACAATGGTTCGCCGAGTCTACAGCCAGCGTCAGAAGTTTAGAGGCCACGAAACACAAGCATATGTGACGGCAGTGGAGCTCGCTCAGACTCGCTTAAGAAATATATTTCGCGTTTAAGTCTCACTCGGACTCACACTCGCCGAATTTTTCCTCAGCCGCACTCACTCGAACTCAAACTCACCCCGTGTAACTCACTCGGACTCACACAGACAGAGACTCACGGCTCTGTCTTAGTCTGAGTGAGGTCGACTCGTGAGTCCGTTAGCGTACCATCAGCTTTTTCGTCCAAGGTGTCAATGCTCTTTAACACCGATATCTCACATAACTGGTGCTCTACTTGGCGCCTCTCTTACGAGATCTCGGACTTAATCTCGCGCCTCTACTTGATCTCGTACCATTAAATACGAGTTATCAATAATTGCAATCCACTAAAGGAGATTTTTATTGAAAGCGATGACTCACACGGGATATTTTTAACAAGAACTTCCCTGAAAGAGTTCTTGGGGGAGGTGGGGGTTGAGAACCGTTCACGCTTCCCATAATCGCACAAACGTATAATCGCGGGCGCCACTAAACAGATGGAGAAGAGAGAGGAGCGGGGTGATTAACCCGACAGAAGTTAGGTTTGCTGCCCTACACTGGAGGAGGACGGCAGAGAGATGAGAACAAAAAAAATAAAGAGGGGGAGGGAGAGAGCGAAACCGTGTTGATTGCGACTACACCAAACAATACAGAGGCTAACAAGCCGGCGACTGGCTACGTGCCATCATTCGGCAATGTTTACGTGAATGTACGAGGTGACACAAATGAGCCTTCCTTGTTATTATTTTGCGGCTTATCTTTATTAACGGAACAATCCACACGGCATCGCAGTACATGAACGAGGACGCAAACAAGAAAAGTTTAACAGTCCCTTGTGTTTATGTAACGTTGCCATCCTGCCCCGTGTTATCTTCATCTGTGTGCTCATGCGCGTGTCAGATTATCTGTCTATATGACAGTGTTCCTTATCCTCTTCTTTTTTTAGGGGGCGAAGCTCCTTAGGCTGTGGGTCTGTCCCTCCTCTGTAGTAGTAGTAGTAGTAGTAGTAGGTAGGTAGGTAGCCACGTATAGTGGAATATACCCACTCCGCGTTATAAAGATGATGATGACGCAGTATAGTGGAATGTACCCACCACACGTGATAACGATGAAGTATAAGCGCGTTCCAGTATAGTGGAATGTACCCACCACACGTGATAACGATGACGGTGACGCTGATGACCATGCAGTATAAGCGCGTTCCAGACAACACATTCTCTTTCTGCCATGAATGAAAACGATCGAGCTTCGCCCACTCATCATCATTCACTTCGTGGATATGGCGTGATTTTTTTTCTTTCCTCTTCTCTTTAAGCGGGTCGGGCGTGGCGTGTCCATGCAGGACAATTACTGGTCCCTCTCTGTTTCTCTTCGCGTGGTGTTTACGTGATCGTGCGATTAATAACAATAACGTCAACAACAGTAACTGGCACATACGTTGAGATTATACGGTTGCCTACGGAGGGCTTGTCCGTGCAGTTCTGCCGAGCCTTTAGCCCACACCTAAACGTCGTAAAGTTTTACAGCGCTGTAAGTGTCCGAGTGCGGCGTTTGACCGGCGCGTATTTACAGACGAAGGAAGGGCCGTCTAGGCAAAGGTAAACAGTGGAATGCTTTCCGGTTTTCCTCTCGGCGTGATGACGGAACGACGTTTTGCGAGGCCCACAGACGCCTTTGACAAACAAGCTGAATCGGGCAACCCTTGTGGAGGCTCGTCAGAGATGAACAGCCTATCAGGGCAGGCGGAGGCGCGCCTCCTGTGAAACTATGATCGGTACTTAATATCCGGACAAAAACAGCGGTTAACAGCGAAATGGATACTTTAAGCGTTAAGCGTGCAGTTACAGATCATGATCTGTAACTGCACGTTGTAACTGTCTTCAGTAACATCTATGTTACAGGAGCCAACGATTATACATATATACGAGTGAACTCTTCTACATTCGGAATGCCAGGGTGCGTTTTTCTCAACTCTGCAGGTTACCTATTTGAGGCATTCTTTCTTCGCGCAACGTTGACTCGAATATTCGTCGACTCTTTCCCTCGTTCTCCACTTCGTGCGAAACTCGTAAAATGTGGGCAGTGTGTAAGCCTGTCGTGTTTGTGTTGTATGTGTGTGAAGGATGGGGGGAGTTGCATTCCGTAGTGTCAGAGAAACTAAAAGAAAAGAAAAAACGAAACGCGACACGAATTCTAAGATCACGTGAAGAAGACAACAGCGACGCAATAGCTGCTGCACCGTATACGCACTTACGCTGGTCCACTGTTCTAAGAGCCGTATTTAGCGTTACCGTTTGTACAAGGTGCGTGCGTTTTTCCTTTGATAATTGAACGGTGGATTGCAGCCTAAATCACCCGAAGGTCGCGGGATCGAATCCCGGCAGCGGCGGCCGCATTTCCATCGAGGGAAAATGCTAGAAGCCGGTGTGCTTACATTTGGGTGTACGTTAAAGAACCACAGGTGGTCGAAATTTCCGGAACCTTCCACTATCGCGCCTCTCATAACCATGTCCCGGTTTTCGGGACTTAATATCCCAACAATTATTACTACTTATAGGCTAAAACGTGTTAGTGAATCAGCCTTGATTACGCCCCTGCCACTACTCCTACCCCCCCCCCCCCCCTTTTTTTTTTTCTAGCGTGCGGTCGCCGCGGAAGTGTCTTATATTCCTCCAACGTCTTCCCGTCGCTCGCGCTCGTCAAACGGCGTAGAAAAACAAAACAACACTAAAGTGCAAGATAAGACAGCGACAGCTGGCTGCATACAAGCAGGGCGTAAGTACAAGCAAGCGCGCTCAAAAACGCGCCAAAACAGGCGGACAGCTTTCACCTCGCCTTACGCAAAGGGCCCTTCGCACACGTCACCAAAGGCGACGGTACGGCGGACGTGGCTGCCGCAGTGATTGCTTCGGCATCCTGGCTTCCGTCGGCGGGAGTATTACGTCACCCATCAAACGAACGAACGAACAGAACTGAACGAACAAAAATAACGAACGATGGAAGGGCGTACTCGACCGTTCAACCTCGGGAACGCTTCGCGCCTTTTAAGGTTCGAAGCAGCAACGTCCAACGTATTATACAAGGCGGCATGCGCAAGCCGCGTTTAAACGCTTCTTATATTCAGCGACCTGGCGAGCCGCCTCTTCTTTCAAAGCGAGTGTGCGCTACGTCGGCGTCGGAGGCGCGCGATTACATAAGAGATAGAGGCTCGTTCTCTTATGTCTGCCAAGTGGATTTTTTAATCCGCCTGAGAGTATATACTACGAAGAGGCGCGCGCATTCAAAGCATGTATAGTTGTTATATATATATATATATATATATATATATATATATATATATATATATATATATATATATATATATATATATATATATATATATATATATGCCCACTGGCAGGCGCCTTCCAAGGGCAAACAAAGTTGGCCGTCCAAGGCTGTACGACGAGCTACACGTGACTACCTGTTCAGGTATACACGTTTTAAGCTGTACGCATGCGTGAGAAAAAAGAATAAATGGAATACGGCCGCCACTTATATATGTAAAAGGCGCGAGTTGCGAACGGTCCCCTAATGCGCGCCCTTGGAGCTGTAGTCATTATTTTTCGCGCCCTGCAACGGTATTACGCGTGCAAGTGCAAAACCAATGCTGAACCGAAGGACCGTGTCGCATTCTGTCGCATAGCTGCAACCTTGCTTAGGGTTAGAGAGAAAAAAGAGAGGGGGGGAGGTGGAGAAACAGATGGTAATTGTGATTTATGTAGGGAAAGAAGCGCTAACGGAAGTATGGAAAGGGGTAACTTGGCCGGGACAGGTTAAGTAAGTCC